>JBAGKK010006019.1:0-12362 GCA_037177015.1 Euceroptres primus | reverse complement strand
TATATATATATATATATTCACATGTATATTTTGTATATTATAATAATTCATAGTTAATAATAATAATAATAATAATTAAAAATGGTAAAATATGGGTAACTCTGCAATGATTAAACATGGTACCTTTACTCGGAAAAAAATTTTGTTAATTAAATCAATTTGTTTAGTTGACTTAAACAAAAATGTCGGTTAAGGGAACCAAATTTTTGTTAGGTTTACCAAATGTTTTATTGATTGAATCAAATCTTTGGTTGAATATACCATATTTTTTGTTGATTGAACCAAATCTTTGGTTGAATATACCAAATTATTTTTTTTTTTATTAAATCTTAACTAAAACTTTTGGTTAAGTCACCAAAAATTTAGTTGTCCGTATAACAACCAAATTCTATGGTTGGACCAACTAAAATTTGGTTGATTCAACCAAATATTTTTCTGAGTGTTTATTCAATGTAATTTTAAAAGGCTTTTTGTATTTTCATAAATATTTTCAAAACAAAACGTGAAATTAAAAAAAAAGCAGAGAATTCAATTCCAGATTTCAAAAAAAGTAGAATTAAAGAAAGAATACTTTGTTTTAAAAAAAACATAATTCTCTTGGTGAATTAGCAGTGGTTTTCTTTTCCTCATATTTCGTGTATGTTTGTGAGAAAGCATTTTCTGAAGAACTTTTTGAATAAAAATTTTTTTACATTTTGAAAATATTGCGACGTTTTGAATTTTTGACGATTCGATAAATTTGTGAATCTTTTTCAGAATGATCAAAAACAATGATAAAAACTGTGAGATCTCTTAAAACGTTTTTTTTTCAGTTTTTGAAAATGTTTTAATTTTATGAAGTTTTCACCTATTGTACTGACTAATAAACTGGACCTGTTTTTTTTTACTTATGATATATGTTGTATATTTTCTTTTTAACAGAAGAAGAAATTTTGATTGGTGAAGACAAATGAGTGAAAAACTCATATTTAATTTGTCGAAATGAGCGACGTTTCGACAAATTGAATATGAGTTTTGCACTCATTTGCCTTAACCAATTGAAATTTTTTCTTCAATTAAACTATGGAAGGCGATTTTATGGTTTCTTCAATTTCTTTTTAATAATTTTTTAACATTAATAATTAATATTAATAATAATACTTAATAATATTAATAATCTATATTAATATTAATAATATTAATAGTATTTTCCTTATGAATCGAAATAAATTTTTTATTTTTATCGCTATGTGGATTTTTTAAATCGTATCACCGATGACATATTATATATTTTTTGTGCGAGTTTTTTGGTATTTGTAAATTAATATTATGAAGGGTGTGTCAATAGAAAAAGAGGCGTGCCACTTTGGTTTGCGCAGTGTCCCATGAACGTCAAACGGATCGTTGGAGCAAAGAGGGGTAGGCCCAGGGGGTGAAATCAATTTTCCTTATCGTCACCGACCAGCCACCCCATATTAATTCCATTATTAGCCTTCTCTCCTTTAGAAACATACATATATGCCAGGAATTAAATAGAAAAAATTATTTTGATGTACAATTTATATAAACTCCAACATGACATCTTTTCATTACATATTTTTATTAATTTATTACGATTCCAATTTATCTTGCATTTTACAATAATCATTATAATTGAAAGTTAAAATTTAAATCCCTTTCAAATTTGAAAGAGTATTCGAATCCTGAAACTGATTAAATTTAAAAGAAGATTTCCAATTTAAAATTGTTTCATTTAAAAAAAAAAAACAAATTAGTAATAAGTTTCAACAAATATTTTTAATGGTAGATGCATGAAGAACATTGGAATTCCATGAAATAAATCTGAGATAAGATTCGAAGAATAAGAATTGTATAATTAATTTCTTATTTTCTTATCTTGACGATTCTCTGTAACTCAATATCGTTAAAATATTTTCAAGTTGTGGGTGTAAAGAAGATAAGATACAATTCTAAAACTAACTCTATGGGACGTCCGAGGGAAAAGGGTCCTGTTGGATGTAGAACATAGAATATATATTCTATGTTCTATATATTATATATTCTATATATTAGACACAGAAACATTCTCAAAATTCTCCTTAATTAAAAGAAATTAAACCCTCTTGCATGAAAAATCAGGATTTGATTCATTTTCTTTCAAATCTAAAAAACAACATGACTTTTGGAAATTCTCTTAGGTTTCATTTTTTTTTCGATTTCTGAAGGTCTAAAGTTTTATAAATTTTCCACAGATTTTGGTAATTATTGATTTTTACAATTTAAGATTAGGTAATTAGTAACTAATGTCCTACTGTAATTAAAAGAAAATTTTATCACCTGTGGAAATACCAATGGAATTTTTTCTGTTTATTGAGGACATCCTACTGATAAAAATGCAGATAAAAAAGTCAAGAATCGAGAAAAAATCAAGGGTCCGCAGACTCAAAGTAGTATTCAGTATTTTCAAAATTTTCTGAATGTCCATTTTTGATTTCGCGAAGTTCTCGATTTTCTTTTGGTGCTAAAAAAATTCTATTTGTGTTCTATTCTATTTGTATTTCATCTAACATAAATTCTAACATCGAAATCAGATGTTAGAATTTTTCTTTTAATTAAAGGGGTGCATTATCATACTAATTATCAAAAAATTCAATAATCAATTCAATAATAAATTCTAATAATCAACAAATTTAACTACCTTATTGATATTATAATCAAAAAACTAAATAAAACTCGGGTGACAAACTGTTCATGTGGACTAAGGCGTATGTATCAGCATATCTCCAAGTCGGGGGGTTCGAATCCCCATAGGTACCCATGGATATTTCTTGATTTTGTCACATGAAAGTTTTGCATTCAAGGCCGTAGTCAGAAATTGTGTCCCTTCAACACATGGAAAAGAAAAAATATAAAAAATGTAAGAAATATAACAGGAGATTTTCTTAGTCTTCGATTTTTAATAGAATTGCTACCCCTTTCTTAATTAATTGAGTTTTTAGCGATTTTCCTGTGGATAGGAAAATTGAATAAGGATTATCGTAACTCATTATTATAAGTATGTTGATAATATCTAGCTATCTTGAATGTGATAAAGATTAAATATTTCTTGGTAAATTTTCAAAACAAAATCGTAGAGGCTACTTTTCTCTTTTCTCAAAAAGAAGAGAAGCAGCTATGAACTATATTTGGTTTGGTGAGCGTTGAGTGTTCTCCACCGATAAGGGATGCTCCGCCCTCCAACCCTCTGAATTCTGGAATCAGGTTCCACTCCTCCTCTCTCTAAATTGTGAGGTCAAGTTGTTGGTGTCTCAGCCTTCCACGAAAAATTAATTCTCTTAGATTACAGAGACAAATCGACGAGAGATTATATTTCTTAAGTCCGGAAACTGGAAAGGATTAATTTGATCCTTTCTGATTAAAGATGCAGTTATTAAAAAGCTTTTAATATCCGGAAAGAAGAGATCTTTTATAAGATTTAGATTCCGTACTTCATTTTTTTCAACTATTTAATTTTATATTTTACGGGCAATAATAATAATAATAATAATAATAAAGACTTTTAATAATTTTTAATAAATATTTAATAATTAACAAGAAATTATATAATATGTTATAACATCTGATTAGAGCTAGTCAGTAATTTAATAAGAAAAATGATTTAAATTACAAAGTATATTTTATTTTTGTCCAAAGATATTGTTACGGAAATTTCCGTACAACTAGCACACAATACAAAGGGAGCGCAGGCTAGTGTTACGGAAAATTCCGTAACACTAGCTTCGACCCATGCTACATTGTGTGCTAGCTTTATGGAATTTTCAGTAAAACTAGACACAGCCTTTATTTTTTTTGGTTATTATATTTTGTAATTGAATTGTATTTTAGGAAAATACAAAATAACCTGTGTAATTGAATCATAATTATATGATATTATTATTTAAAACTTTATTAACGCAAATTTGGGTCTAAAATAATGAATAATAAATAATAATAATAAATAATAATAAATAATAATAAATAATAATAAATCATAATAATAAATAAAAAAGTTTCTTCGCTCATATTGTACAAAATTATGCATAGTAATTTTCAGAGTTCAATTGAAGATATGAGAATGACAACTCGTTAAAGACCATTTAAAGTTGGCCCCTAAGTAATAGTTAAATTAATCTAATTCAGGGGCCAACTTCAAATGGTCTTCATCGAGTTGTCATTCTCATGTCTTCAATTATGTGACTAAAGTTATATATGCAGTTACTGTAACTGGAAGTTCAGTTACAATTTCGTAACTTTCAGATATATTTTTGAAATTTTATGATATTTGTAACTGAAAATTCAAAAATTTGAAATTAAAAATTCTGAAACTTATAACTTAAAGTTGCGAAAACTGTAACCAAAACAATTTTACGTACAGAGGTAACTGAAGTTTTATGCAGTTACATGTGTAAGTGAAAATTCAGTTATATTTTGATTTAATTTTCAGATACGGTTTCTGAAAAAGGTCTTAAATTTCATAAAAATTTCTGTAATCTTTGTGGAAAAATGGCTTAAAAATTCCTCAAAACGAACATTTCTAATAGTGTTAAGGCAAAGGCTGTAAAATATGTTGAATAAATAAAACTGAATCCACAGGGGAATGTAATTTTAATTGGAAAAAAAATAATTAGAGCAGATTTTTTTCTTTATACATATTTTGTAATTGAATTTTATTTTAGGAAACTGAAAAATAATCAGTGAAATTGAATTATAATCATAAAATTATTATTTAAAACTTTATTAAGGAAAATTTGGGTCTAAAACGATGAATAACGATTAAAAAAAGTTTTAAATTTAAACGTCACTCGTATTGTGTAAAATTATGCATATTTGTAGGGAAAAGGAAGGCAAACGCTAGAATATGTTAAGAAAAGCTACCTAATGTGTGATTTTTGATTTTGTAATAATGTAATTTTTATTTTAAAAAAATAATTTGAGCAGATTTTTGTCTTTATACATACTTTAAAATTGAATTGTATTTTAGGAAACTACAAAATAACCAGTGTAATTGAATTATAGGCATAAAATTATTGTTTAAAACTTTAGTAATAGGTCTAAAAAAATTTGGGTCTAAAACGATAAATGACTATTAAATAAAAAAGTTTTACATTTAAATTTTGGTCGCATTGTATAAAATTATGCTTATTTGTAAGAAAAAGGAAGGCAAAGGCTAGAATATGTTTAAAAAATTGGGAATAATAATAATTGGGAAATGTGATTTTTATTTAGGAAAAAAAATTGGAGCAGATTTTCTCCTTTATACATATTTTGTAATTGAATTGTACTTTATGAAACTACAAAATAACCAGTATAATTAAATTGTAATCATAAAATTACCATTTAAAAAACTATTCACGGAAATTTGGGTCTAAAACGATGAATAATGATAAATAAAAAAGTTTTAAATTTAAATGTTACTCGTATTGTATAAAATTATGCATATTTGTAAGGAAAAGGAAGGCAAACGCTAGAATATGTTAAGAAAAGCTACCTATTGAGAAATTTAATGTTTATTTTTAAAAAATAATTTAAGCAGATTTTTGTCCTTATACATACTTTATAATTGAATTGTATTTTAGGAAACTACAAAATAACCAGTGTAATTAAATTATAGGCATAAAATTATTGTTTAAAACTTTATTAATGGGTCTAAAAAAATTTGGGTCTAAAACGATAAATAACTATTAAATAAAAAAGTTTTACATTAAAATTTTGGTCGCATTGTATAAAATTATGCTTATTTGTAAGAAAAAGGAAGGCAAAAGCTGGAATATTTTTAATAATTGGAAAATGTGATTTTTCTTTAAGAAAAAAAAATTGGAACAGATTGTAATCATAAAATTATCATTTAAAACACTATTCACGGAAATTTGGGTCTAGAACTATGAATAACGATAAATAAAAAAGTTTTAAATTTAATCGTTGCTCGTATTGTACAAAATTATGCATATTTGTAAGGAAAAGAAAGGCAAACGCTAGAATATGTTAAGGGTATGTGATACATAATGACGTCACGAATTACCGACCGATTTTTTATTTATATTCAGCGGGTTTATTGAGAGAAATGTAAATATAATGCTCAAATTTGAGAAAATAATAAAGATATATCAAGGAATCGATGTCTGGTGCGTTTCAATTTTTATTTTGAAAAAAAAATTATTTTTGGAAATATTTTTTTCGAAATAAAGGCTAAAACGCACCAGGCATCGATGCCTAAATACATTCTTTATTATTTTTTAAAATTTCAGAATTATAATTGTATTTCTATATTAATACCTTTTGGGAAATGTAATTTTTATTTTAAAAAAATAATTGGAGCAGATTTTTGTCTTTATACATGCTTCATAATTAAATTGTATTTTAGGAAACTACAAAATAACCAGTGTAATTGGACTATAATCATAAAATTATTGTTTAAAACTTTATTAATGTGTCTAAAAAAATTTGAGTCTAAAACGATAATTACCTATTATATAAAAAAGTTTTACATTTAAATTTTGGTCGCATTAAATAAAATTATACATATTTGTAAGAAAAAGGAAGGCAAAAGCTAGAATTTGACAGATAATTCAGAATAATAATAATTGAGAAATGTGATGTTTCTTTAAGAGAAGGAATTGTAGCAGATTATCTCCTTTATACATATTTTGCAACTGAATTGTATTTTAGAAAACTACAAAATAACCAGTGTAATTGAATTGTAGTCATAAAATTATCATTTAAAACACTATTCACGGAAATTTGGGTCTAAAATGATGAATAACGATAAATAAAAAAGTTTTAAATTTAATCGTTGCTCGTATTGTATAAAATTATGCATATTTGTAAGGAAAAGGAAAGCAAACCCTTCTTGGGAAATGTAATTTTTATTAAAAAAAAAAATAATTGGAGCTGATTTTCGTCTTTATACATACTTTGTAATTGAATTGTATTTTAGGAAACTACAAAATAACCAGTGTAATTGAACTATAATCATAAAATTATTGTTAAAAACTTTATTAACGGGTCTAGAAAAAATTTGGGTCTAAAACGATAAATAACTATAAAATAAAAATTTTTACATTTAAATTTTGGTCGCATTGTATAAAATTATGCATATTTGTAAATAAAAAAGAAAGGCAAAGGCTAGAATATGTAAAATAATTGGGAATAATAATAATTGGGATATGTGATTTTTCTTTAAGAAAAAAAATTGTAGCCGATTTTATTCTTTATACATATTTTGTAATTGAATTGTATTTTAGGAAACTACAAAATAACCAATGTACTTGAATTGTAACCATAAAATTATAATTTGAAAAACTATTCACGGAAATTTGGGTCTAGAACGATGAATAACGATAAATAAAAAGGTTTTAAATTTAATCGTTAAATTGCTCGTATTGTATAAAATTATGCATATTTGTAAGGAAAAGGAAGGCAAAAGCTAGAATATGTGAAATAAGTTACAAATTTTATAATGTTATTTTTATTTTCAAAAAAGTAATTGGAGCAGATTTTTTTATTTATGGAACCTGCTCCCACGCAGATTGGCTGGTAATGGCGCTGCAATGAACGTCAGTGATTCAATATAAATAATTTAATCGGGTTCACAGGATGACACCCTCAAAGGCTCATCACTCCGGAAAATCCTTAGCACCCCTCTGAGTGTCACAATAATATAACACGTGACTAGTGGTCACTTGACTGCATCTGGGGTCGACTCGTGATTTTAGTCACCCCTAATATGATACATATGGTTTTATATTCAAACTAGGGTTAGACTTTTTTTGCATTAGCTTCTGCCACAAAGATACCTCCAGACCTTAATCGGAATTTGATTATTTGGGAAGAACTGCAGACTTTTTTTATTTTTATCATGCTATTTTTCATCTTGATGGATTATGGTTTCTTTAGTGGAAAAAATAATTGAGTCATTTTATTATTAAGAATGGTAATAATAAAAAAGTGTATGGTATGAATATAAATAACAAAATTCAGCCAAATTGGAAAACCTTTTTCTGGTAATTTATATGTGATTAAAAAAATATATACTCAATTATTTTTTTAAATTGAAAATGTTTTTAATTTAAAAGTCAGCATTTAAATTTCCTTTTTAAAACAGAATCTTGTAATTGAGAAAGTACTTTAATCCATCTTGGACGCGGATTAACTTTCGTTGTGGAAACAATGATCGCAAGTCTTCAGACTTTGTTTCCTAATTTAATTAAATATTGGCTTTCTCCCTTTTCTTGTTCTTTATGCTTTTCTTATTCTTGTCAAGATTTATTCAAATATTTTCCAAAACTTAAAAGTATATTTAATTTACAAGCATAATTTACTAAAATAGAATTTACAAATATTTCTTATAAACGTTAATTTACTTCAAAATTATTAAAACTAAATAATTACACTTTTGTAAACTTAAATCATAAATGACGAAAAAAATAAAATAAAATAAATGTAATAGATATGAAATAAAGTATAATGTCTTTACTGTCAATTAAGAACAAAATCTCTATTCTAGATAAATTATAGAATAGATAAATTCTAGAATAGATAAATAGAAGAGAATAAATAAATAGAATAGACAATAAATCTCTATTTATTATAAATTCTTTCAAATAAAACCAGAAGGAAATATTACGATCTTAAGCAGTATTTTATCATAAATTTCACTTGATTTTTTGAAATGAAAAATGTTTCTAAATTTTTTTTTAAGATAAAGAAGGGATGCTGTATGGGATGGACCAGAGAAGAGCTCCACCCACGAACTCAGAGCTCCACCCTCGCAAATTTGGTCTCCCAGGGGTTTCTCGATTTTCTGTCAGTCAAATCAGTTCAGTTGAATTTCATGGTTGCTTTTCTTCTTTCAAAGTGTATATACAATTATAAGTTTTATAATTCATAAGTAATTTTATTGCTAAGTTTGTGAAAAGTGGGATTACACGTTTATAATTCATAAGTAATTTGATTGCTAAGTTTGTGAAACGTGGGATTTTTTTTGGATTTTACCAAATTTTCTTTAATCGAGTGTGCCTCTTCGATACAGCAGGATCGATTTTCGAAAATAATGGTGAGAAAAGAGTTTGTTTTTAAATTTAATGTCATTTTCAATTTTTTATTAATTCGAAGTGACTCTTTCATGAATTTATTTTAAAAAATAATCATTTTAGTTCTAAGCGTTTGATAAAATTAAATCTTTTCCTTTGACTTTATTAATTGTTAAATAATTAATATCTAAAGATATTAATTATTATATCTATATAATATTTATTATCTAAAGATATTAATTATTTCCTTTAATTGTGTTAATTGTTAAATAATTATTATTTATTATTTAACAATTATTTAATAATTATTTAACAATTAATACAATAAAAGAAAAAAATTCAATTTTATCAATATCTAAAGGTTTTTAATGGATTTAACATCTTTAAATACATTTAATACTTTTAGATATTAATCATTTAACAATTAACGTAATGAAAAGAGAAAGATTCAATTTTATCAACATTATAAATAAGACATTGTCCAGTATTACGGAAATTTCCGTGCAACTAGCACACAACATGGCATGGACCGAGGCTATTATTACGGAATTTTCCATAACAGTGTTCTGATCCCTCTCTTTTTATGTATGCTAGTTGTACGGAAATTTCCGTAACAATATCCTCGGCCTATAAATAAAAATCGAATCCTTATATCTATAAAATAAAACCGAATTATAAATTAAATTTAATCAACAAGTATTTCATAATTTAATTTTGTTTAAAAAAAGGATGTAAAAATATTCTAAATTGTGCAGTAGATTGATGATACCACTAACAACAATTCCAAAGATTAAATTCTACGTAATTTCCATATCCAAAAGATAAGAATTCTTCTCAAACAATGAACTTTTTTCTATGATAAAATGCTTCTCTATGACAGAAATCTGTTGAATGCCAAGGACGGGATATCTTCTTCCTGTTAAATACATCCAGGCTAATAATGTCATCTCTTCAATTAATGATTTCCCTATCAAAATTTTCCTCCAATGAACATTTCATAAAAATAATAAACTTCTGATAATATTTTGGATTATTTATTTTTTCTGGTTTTGATTATAATTTGCTCCCTTATTTTTATATTTGCTCTCTCTTATTGGTTTGAATAAAAATCAATCAATAATTCTAATGATTAAAATTGGTATCTATCTAATAGTATATATATATATATATATATATATATATATATATATATAATTTATCTAATAATAATTGAAATAATAGCTTTAATAATTTTTAATGTGCACGCTTTTCAGCCAATGTTAACTTATAATGGAAGCAGTAATGGAGCAGTGGAAGCAGAAAATGGTTCCCCAGCAGAATCTCTTCTTTCTGGAGAAGGAGAATTGGTAGAAGAACCTGGAGATTCTCCAGGAACTCCAAGAGACACAGAAGAAGAGGCAACATTATCTGATGAATTTTATTCTCATGATACAGACGACGATGATGATCAAAATAAAAAAAGGAGAGATCGTGCAAATTCTGTAAGTTTTATTTAAAAGTTTAAAAAGAAATAAAAATAAATAAATTTTAATATTAAAAAAATCACTTTTATAATTTCATTCCATATGCAAAGGAAGTAATTTACAAATTACGATTCCAATTAATTTTTTAAAATGTATATTATTGCTATTAATAATTTAATAATTTAATAATTTTCCAGCTCGACACAATTTCAACTTCTGGCAGCATTCATCTAGGTTCACCCACAAATAGGCCAGGAACTGTGGGTGTAAGAAAAATTTTTACAAATAGTCGAGAAAGATGGAGACAACAAAATGTCAGTGGAGCTTTTGCTGAACTTCGAAAATTGGTTCCCACTCATCCACCCGATAAGAAACTGTCCAAAAATGAAATTTTGAGAATGGCAATAAGGTTAGTGATTTCACAGATAAAATATTATCAGATATTTAATTAATATAAATTAATTAAATTAATATTCATTAATTAAATTAATATTTATTAATTAATTTAATACACATTAATTAATTTAATATTAATTAATTTAATTAATATTATAATAATTTTATTGTATTAGATTATTAGATTTGAGCTCAAAATATTTTAAGGATGTAATAATCAATTCCTGAGATATCCTAAGTATTTTATTTTTATTAATTAACATCCCAGACAGAACCGAACGTTGTATCAATATTGCTGGCAATTTTGAGAATGTTGAACAGCAATATTACATCAATATTGATACAATGTTCGGTGCTGTCTAAGCAATGATTAATTAATTATTTAAACAGTTAAAACATTAATTAAATTATTTAAACAGTTTAAACATTAAAATTAAACAGTTAAAAACTTAATTAATCAAAAATTATGAATCAAAATTAATTAATCAAAAAATTAATCCAGGTACATAAGACTTCTGAGTAACGTCCTCGAGTGGCAAAAATCCCATGACCGAAATGGCGTAGTTCAGCACCATCATCAAAAAAGACAAGATATGAGAATAAAATGTGAGCCTCAATTCCTTGGTCAAAATAATTTAATAAACTGCCAAAAATCAAGCAGTCTAATAAAAAACGATAAAATCCTAAACGAAAGTGGAAATCCATATCCGTCGAATTACAATTCCACGCGGAATGGTTCTCAAATATGTGATAAAAATGGAAATAATTTATTGATGATAGCACCAGTGATTGAAATCCATGGACTATCAAATAGGTCAAATCAATTGATACAGACAGGACACCCTCAAAATCATCAATACAATAATTTTGGAGATGGTTGGATTCGAGGAAATAGATCATCAGTTAATTTTTCAAAATCGAATCGATTTAATTCGAATGATAATAATTCAAATTCGCAGTCACATTCTAATGCAATAAAAAGGACAATAGCACTTGTTGGAAATTTAACAAATGGAAGTGTCACAAATACAGGAAGTGCTGGGCAAAAAAGACTCAAAATAGAAGGAGAAGATGAGGAACCTAGACCAGTTTTACAAAGTAAAGATTCAAGAGGGAATAATTTAGCTTCGATGACATCAGGTTCTTTGGCAAATTCACAAGGTCCTTCTTCAGCATCCCAATTGAGAAGAAGGGTGAGAATTTCTTTTGAGAAAGAAAGTGTTAGTGATGGGAAGAAACTACAGTGAAGTTTTTTTTCTGGGAGGTAGAATTTTATTTATGATTGTAATTGATGTGTTAATAAAGTGATAAATTATTATTAATAATAATATTATTAATAAAGATTAATGTTATTATTAATATTATTAATAAAAATTAATATTATTAATGGTATTAATAAAAATGAATATTGTTATTAATGATATTAATAAAAATGAATATTTGTATTAATATATAT
>JBAGKK010006008.1:0-12363 GCA_037177015.1 Euceroptres primus | reverse complement strand
AGCAAAAAGTAGAGGTTTAGCCCCGCTTAATAGGCATCAAAAAGGGCTGAAATCATGCATGTGTTATAAAAATTAATTTTTTGGGGTGAGTGCACTTGAGAAATAATGCCCCTTATATTTATTTGATACAATATTTATTTTTTATTTGTAGATTTTAAATTTGTCTCTTGAAAAAGACCCGCAGTGGGGTCGAAACGTAGAAAAACTATAATAAAATAAATATATTTCTAATATATTTTATTTTGTCTTATTAGTTAAATTATTTGACCGTAAGACCGAAAAAACCATGCAATAAATAATTATTGGATTTTTTAATAATATTTAATAACTTCACTGAAGTTTTAAAACTAATAGTGGAATTCTTGTTAATTAATTTCAGGTTTGCCTGGACTGAAAGGAGAACAAGGAGAATCTGGAAGACACGGACAGTCAGGAACTCCTGGGTATGCAGGATTCCCAGGTCCACGTGGATCGAAGGGAATTCGTGGAAGTCCTGGAATCGTTGGTCCACCAGGTCTAGAAGGTACCAGTGGCCGACCTGGAATCGCAGGTGTTCCTGGTCCCAAAGGAGAACCAGGAAGAATAATTTGGCCACCGGGTTCTGATACAGCTGCAGAAACAGGAGACAAGGGTGACAAAGGTCTTCCTGGTCCAGAAGGTTTACTAGGTCCTCGAGGTCGTTCTGGTCCACCAGGTGACTCTGGTTTCCAAGGACCCAAGGGATCAAAGGTTATTATTTCGAAAAAGAGAAATAATTTGTAAAAGTTTGGAAGACTTTTATAAGTCTTTTAAATTTATTAATCCATGAATAAAATTAATTATTCATCATTAGGGTGAACAAGGTATCCCTGGATTACCGGGACGTGATGGTTACGACGGAAAATTTGGTCTCGATGGAGAAAAAGGAGATGATGCTCCAGTACCAGCGTACCTTTTGAAAGGAGATGCAGGAATACCTGGTGAACCAGGTTGGAAGGGTGAAAGAGGAATCTCAGGTGTTAAAGGAGAGCGAGGAAATTCAGGATTGGCATTTTATATAGACATAAAGGGTGAAAAGGGTATCAAAGGACAACCTGGAGAAGCTGGTACGAAAGAAAAATCTATAAAAATAAATGTTAATATGAAAATGAGTCTCACCTTAAACTTCGGAGACACAAAAATTTAAAAAATGGAAAGTTGCTGATTTATATTAATTAATTGCAGGATTTGATGGTTACAAAGGTTTCAAAGGGAGAACGGGTGACGTAGGATTTATAGGATTGCCAGGACCACCTGGACCTCCAGGTCACTCATTTCCAGGATTACCAGGACTTAAAGGTTATCCAGGAATGCCAGGAGATGAAGGACCTCGTGGAAGTCCCGGTTCTCCAGGTGCTCAAGGTCCTGATGGTTTCCCAGTATGTCTATTTATTTAATTTATTAATGATAACGATTTCCATTTTTTTTCATTTTCCTTTTCCTTATTTTGATGTAATTAAATGAAGAGAAAATTAAATTTATTTTCAGGGTCTCCCAGGAGCGAAGGGAGATCGTGGTGACATAGGCAGCAATTTAATATACGGAGATATAGGAGAAAGGGGACCACCAGGGGAAAAAGGAGAATTTGGTGAAGCTGGTCCTCGAGGATTTTCAGGCAGACCTGGTTACGATGGAACGAAAGGAATGAAAGGAGGGAAAGGAGCACCTGGTTTTATAGGATTGTCTGGACTTCAGGTACTAAATATAAAATGATGAATATAAAATTTCAAAATCTAGGTATTTTCGAATTAGATTAAAAATTTATCTTGCACTTTAGGGAGCCAAAGGTTCAAGAGGTGATAGCATTCAAGGACCTCGAGGAATGCCCGGAATTCCAGGTTCACCTGGATTTAGAGGAAGTCGTGGTGATTTCGGTTACAAAGGTTACAATTCAAAATAATACTAGAATTAATTTGAAAACTATTGAATAAAAAAATTAGTTATTTTAATAGTTAATTAATTAAAAATTAGGGTTATATAGCTTTAGGTCCAATATTCATATTGGGTCCTATGCCATTTTTGGGTCTTATGTTCATATTGTGCTTATTGTCCATATTGGGTCCTATGCCTATATTGGGTCCTATGTGCATATTGGATCCTATGTCCATATTGGGTCCTATGTGGATATTGTGTCCTATGCCTATATTGGGTCCTATGTCCATTAGGGTGGGTCGAAAATAAATACTTCTGGAATTCGAAATCGCTACAACGCGGAAAAGTAGCGTACTGGGATCTTAAAAAAGTATAATTAATTTGGAATCGATCAATTGGTTATCCGTGCTCGAAAAAAAGGTTTCAAAAATTTCTTGTTTGCAGAGTTTTTAAATTTTTTTGAGTTTCAATTTTTTTTACATAGCTGGAGGTCAGAAAAGTCTTCTTAATTTTTTGCGGATTTCAATCAATAATTTTTCTGATTGATTGCGGATTTCAATCAATCATAATTCCTATTTAATTCACCCCTGTTTTTGGAAAAATTTTTTAACACATTTGTAAATACTCAGTGAGCACAAAAATCGGGGACATCCCAGGGATGTCCCTGGGACGTCCAATGTCAGTCCAATCAACATTCCAAAGACGTCCAATGTCTCAAAAACGTCCTTGAGACATAAGACATCCCTGGGGCATCGACTGAACTGACATTGGACGTCTCAGGGACGTCTCTGTGATGTCCCATGTTTTTTTGCCCACTGGGTAGAAGAATTTTTTGGGGCACTTGAAAACTTTCCAGTGACAACAATGTACTAGGAAAAAAATTGGAAAGACCCAGGAATCGAAATTAGAATTACAGTAATTTTTCGAAATTTGGAATTCGGTATTTAATAGAATTATTTTCTTCACTTGTGATTTGAGAATTTTTTTAGCATGTCTGGAGTTTTTAAGCATAGAAATACACTAGAAAAAAAATCCACAAGACCCAGGAGTCGAAATTAAAATTACAGTAATTTTTCAAAATTTGGAATTTGGTATTTAATAGAATTATTTTCTTCACTTGTGATTTTATAATTTTTTGAGCATGCCTGGAATTTGTAAGCTTAGAAAAACACTAGGAAAAAAATCGACGAAACCCTAGAATCAAAATGGGAAACGGGCATTTTTAAAAATACGGAAGCAGCGTTTCTTTTTTTTTTAAATATTTTTATTTTGCCCTAAAGTGTTATTAGTGAGTTGACACCATGAATGAATATGTAGATTTTGCAAAATCTACATGTTCAAATTCAAAATTCCGAATTAAGAAAATTTGCTCTCATACCAATTTCAATTCCTGGGTCTTGTCGATTTTTTTCTAACGTATTTCTATGCTTAAAAATTCTACATATGCTCGAAAAAATGTAAAAATCACAAGTGTAGAAAATAATGCTATTAAATACCAAATTTCAAATGTTGAAAAATTGCTGTAATTCTAATTTTGATTCCTGGATCTTCTGGATTTTTTTCTAGTGTATTTCTATGTTTAAAAAGCTCACACATGCACAGAAAAATGTTTAAACCACAAGTTTTAAAGATAATTTCATTAAATACCAAAATCAAAATTTTAAAAATTCGCTGTCTTGCCAGTTTTGATTCCTGGGTTTTGTCGATTTTTTTCTAACGTATTTCTCATTAAAAATTTAAAAATTCTACATATGCTAGAAAAATTTTTTAAATTGGAAGTGTAGAAAATACCACATTAAATACTTATTAAATACCACATTTCAAATTTTAAAAAATTGCTGTAATTATAATTTTGACTCTTGGGTCTTGCGGATTTTTTTTCTAGTGATTAAAAAGCCCACAAATGCTCAGAAAAATGTTTAAACCACAAGATATAAATATAATTTCACTGAATACCAAAATCAAAAATTTTAAAATCCGCTGTAAAGCCAATTTCGATTCCTGGGTCTTGTCGAATTTTTTTTCTAACGTATTTCTATGCTTAAAAATTCCACACATGTTCAAAAAATTTCAAAATCTCAAGTGTAGAAAATTATTCTATTAAATACCAAATTTCAAGTTTTTAAAAATTGCAGGTATTCTAATTTCGAATCCTGGGTTTTGTGGATTTTTTTCTAGTATATTTCTGTTTAAAAAGCCCACACATGCTCAGAAAAAATGTTAAAAACATAAGTGATAAAGATAATTTCATTAAATACCAAAATAAAAATTTTTGAAATTCGCTATATTGCCAATTTTGATTCCTGGGTCTTGGTGATTTTTTCCTAGTGCATTTTTGTCACTGGAAAGCTTTCAAGTACCCTAAAAAATTCTTCTCCTATTCACAAACGTGTTAAACAAATTTTCCGAAAACAGGGGTGAATTAAATAGAAATTATCTCCCAGAAAATGATTAATTAAAATCCGCAAAAAATTGAGAAGACTTTTTTGATCTCCGGTATGTAAAAAAAAATTGAAACTCAAGAAAATTAAAAATCTCCACAATCAAGAAATTTTTTAAACCTTTTTTTCGCGGGCGGGTAACCAAGCTGCATGTCAATTGATTCCAAATTAATTATACCTTTTTAGAATCCCAATACGTTACTTTTCCGCGTTGTAGCGATTTCAAGTTCCAGAAGTATTTATTTTCGATCCACTCTAAATGACCATACTGGGTCCTATATCAGTTTTGGGTCCTAGTCCGTATTAGGTCCTATGTCCCCATTGAGTCCTATATCCATATTGGGTCCTATGTCCATATTAGTTCCTATGCCAGTTTTTGGCCCTATACACATATTGGGCCCTATGCCAGTTTCAGGCCCTATGCCCATATTGGCTCCTATGCCAATTTTGGACCCTATGCCCATGTTTGGTCCTATGGCAGTTTTGGGTCATATTTTCATATTAGGTCATATGCCGCTTTTGGATCATATGTCCATATTGGCCCTTATTCCAGTTTCGGGCCCTATGTCCATATTGGTCCCTATGTCAGTTTTAGATCTTATGCCCATATTGGGTCATATGTGAATTTTGGGACATATGCCCGTATTGGGTCCAATATCTATTTTGGATCATATGTAGATATTGGGCCCTATGCCAGTTTTGGGTCCTATGTCCACATTGGACCCTATGTTAGTTTTTGAGCCTACTCACATATTGGGTCCTATGCCAGTTTTGGGTCCTATGCGGTTTTTGGCCATATATTGGGCCCTGTGGCAGTTTTGGATCATATGCCCATATTGGGTCCTATGCCAGTTTTGGGTCCTATGTCCATATTGGATCTTATGCCAGTTTTGAGACCTATTCCCATATTGGGCCCTATGTCAGTTTTGGGTCATATGCCCATATTGGTTCCTATGTCAGTTTTGGACCCTATGCCCATATTGGATCCTATGCCCGTTTTGGGTCATATGTACATATTGGATCCTATGCCCATTTTGGGTCATATGTACATATTGGGTACTATGTCAGTTTTGGAGTCTGTATTGGGCCCAATGTCCTATATCCATATTGGATCATGTCAGTTTTGGGTCCTATGCGAATTTTGGGTCATATATCAATTTTGAGCCCTATGTCACTTTTGAGTCCTACGCGAATTTCGAATTCTATGTCAATTTTGGGTCTTGTGCCCCTTTTAGGCCGTATGTCAGTTACCTGTCAAAATAGTACGACGGACGGACGGACAACAGACCGAAACTATAAGGGTTTCTGCCCGAGGCTATGAAACCCTAAAAAAATGGAAAGGAAAATTAATTTTAATATTGTTGTCTTATCAGGTCCTGATGGTGTACCAGGAGTTCCTGGAATGAAAGGATTAAAAGGAGACACTGGATATGCTGGACGTCGAGGGGAAGATGGAGCACAAGGTATTATAGGATATCGAGGAATGAGTGGTGCTCCTGGTCTACCTGGTTTCCCTGGAATGGAGGGAGATATTGGAGAACGTGGAGAACCAGGACCTCAAGGAAGACAGGGTCTAGATGGTCTAGATGGAGAGTCAGGGCCTAAGGGTGAACGAGGAGATACTGGACCTGAAGGACCAATTGGTATTCAGGGTCCTCCTGGTCCCAAAGGTTATTTTTATTCAGTTTTACTTATTTGAATTGACTTAGGCACTTCCTATTTCAATACAAGCACTTTTAGAAAGAGGACTAAGCTTATAGATTCTTTGAATAATTTGCAGGAATCCTGGGTGATCTTGGTCCTGATGGAGAGGATGGACCACGAGGAGAAAATGCATTCAGTGGACCTCAAGGTGAAAAGGGTGAGCCAGGATTTATGGGTGAAGTGGGAGCTCCAGGTCGTCCAGGAATCGACGGACGTCCAGGTCTTCAAGGAGATGCCGGAATTGCAAAGGATGGTTTTGATGGTTTGAAAGGAGAGATAGGGGAACCTGGATATGATGGTATCAACGGACGCCCTGGACCAAAAGTAAGTCTCATTTCAGAATCAAATCAATTTCCCAGGATTTATAATTCTAATTGCTATTCATTTATTTTAGGGAGAAATAGGAGACATGGGTCTTGATGGTCTAAAGGGAGAAAGAGGTGACGAAGGAATTAAGGGTTGGCCTGGCAGGCCTGGATCGCATGGAAGACCAGGTGTGAAAGGAGAAGTGGGTCCAATGGGTCCACCTGGTGTTGATGGTCCAAAAGGAAAACGTGGCTTAGATGGAGATCCTGGTCAAATGGGACGCCCAGGTAAAGTTCTAGACAGTTCTGAATGTGAATAACGATTAAAGACACTTAAGAATGATGGGAGAAACATTTGTTTCTCTTATTGAAGGATATATTGTATCCTTGTTGAAGGATACCATAAAGTAATTTGTTTTGAATTTTACAGGAATGCCTGGTGATATTGGTCCACAAGGATATCCAGGAGCTCCAGGTCCTCGAGGTCGTAAAGGTCAGCTTGGTGATCAAGGAATAACTCCCTACGCGGAAGGTACCAAAGGTGATTTCGGTAACCCTGGAATACACGGATTCCCTGGAAGGAAAGGAGAGCAGGGTGAACCAGGTTATGCTGGATACGCTGGTGCGAAGGTACTCCATTGTTGTTGATAAATTGAATAGTTAACATCTGTTTCAAGCTTTGTGCAAAAATAAAACTATTTCTCAATAATCACAGGGCTTAGAAGGAGATATAGGATTCCGAGGACCAGACGGCTTCCCAGGACTTGAGGGACTTCCAGGTCTTCCGGGAGATCATGGACCACCAGGACCTCCAGGTAAAAAAAAATTATTAGAATAGTCCTTTTCCTTCAAGAAAGACTAAAGATTTAAACTAAGAAAGACTAAGATTAGAACTAGATAAAGGCTAGAAAGACTAAGATTCATATCTACTCTTCATAATAATGTTCCATCATATCTTATCAGGATTACCTGGTCAGTTCCCCGAACCTGGTGAACCAGGTCGTGATGGATTAAACGGACAGCCGGGAATTCCTGGTCGCCCAGGTCAAAAGGGAGCGCCTGGAGAATATGGACCAAATGGTCCCAAAGGAATTGAAGGAGATGAAGGTGGTGTGATACCAGGTCCCAAGGGAATTAAGGGAGACGTAGGTCAGTTCCAAATCGACTGCGGAAGTCTTTAATTCTCATTTAATGAGAATTGAAGTCTTTAATTTCCATTAGTAGACTCATATTCTCAATGATTTTCAATGCAACAGGGCCAAGAGGATACGTTGGATATCCTGGAGAACCGGGTCGCAAAGGATTGTCAGGCTTCCCAGGATCTATAGGACCTAAAGGTTACAGAGGAGAGCCAGGAACCACTGCATTAAGTTCTAAAGGAGAAAGGGGAGATGCAGGTTGGCCAGGATCTGATGGTCTTCATGGTCATAAAGGTGCAAGAGGAGATTCTGGATCACCTGGAAGGGCAGGACGACCTGGTGTCAAGGGTGAAAGAGGAGATGAAGGGCTTTCTGGAATTCCTGGTCCAGAAGGACCTCCTGGTCCCCAGGTAAAGATTATTTTATCTTTACGTATTTTCAATTAATCTTTAATCTTTCACCGTACTTCTATAAATTACAATCTCAATCTCTTAATTCCTTACTGCGATTTTTTAGGGATTGAAAGGAAATCGCGGAACAATTCCATTCCCAGCAGTACCAATACCAGGAATACGAGGAGATGAAGGACCTCCAGGAATACCTGGTAAAAATAATTTTAAAAAATAATTAAATACACAATTTTATCAGAGAAGATGAATCTAATTGAAAATTGGTTTCAGGTTTCCCTGGACTGAAAGGAGAATCAGGTGAACCAGGAGAAGATGGTTTGCCAGGACGCTATGGTGAAAGGGGTATGGATGGCCTTCCTGGTCCATCTGGTTCGCCAGGAAGAGATGGACTTGACGGACTTCCAGGACCTGCTGGAGCAGTAGGTCGATCTGGATCACCAGGTAAGAACTTTTATAAATTGAGAGTATTATTTTGTTACGAGAAATTGTTATAAAAATTGTAATACTATACAATTTTTCGATAGGATATCCTGGAGAAGCTGGAGAACCAGCTCCAAGGCCTCGAGGTCCTCAGAACAGAGGATTCTACTTCGCAAGGCATTCTCAGTCAGAAATGATTCCAACCTGTCCGAAGAACACTGTCAAAATGTGGGATGGGTTCTCCCTTCTACATATCATGGGCAATGGTCATCCTTGGGCTCAAGATCTAGGTAAGACAAAAAATAAAATTGATCAATATGAAAATAAAAATTTTAATGATTTATTAAACTAAAGCTTTTCCTGTTAAAAATTGCGTATTTTTAATACAGGTCAGGCTGGTAGCTGCATGCGAAAGTTCTCCACAATGCCATTTATGTTCTGCAACTTAAACGATGTTTGTGACTATGCACAAAGAAATGACTACAGTTACTGGCTAAGTTCCACTGAGCCAATGCCAATGATGATGACGCCAATTCCTGCCCCTGAAGTTGGAAGGTACATTTCAAGATGTTCAGTTTGCGAGACTCCTACGAGATTAATAGCAATACACAGTCAAACTATGGACATCCCTCAGTGTCCTGGAGGCTGGGAAGAACTCTGGGTTGGATACAGTTTCCTAATGGTAAGTAAAACTCAACAAACTCATCAGATCGACAAATCAAGGAAAAAGCTGAAAAATCTTCCTTTTCTGTAAAACTGGAATCTGAACCGTTTCCATTTTTGTTTACAGCATAGAGATTCTGGAGCAGCAGGTGGAGGGCAATCCTTGGTATCTCCAGGATCCTGTCTTGAGGAATTCCGTACTAGACCGTTTATTGAATGCCGTGGCCTTGGAACTTGCAACTACTTTGCAACTGCAGTTTCTTATTGGCTGGCAACCATAAAAGATTACGAGCAGTTTAGGAAACCTCTTCAGCAAACTTTGAAAGCTGATCACACCTCTCGAGTCAGTCGTTGTGCAGTTTGTCAACGTCGTCGAGTCAGTGAAGAGTATGCAGATAGGTTAAAACCACTTAGGGAAAATCGCTATCACCAAGGTATTTATCCTGATAATAGAGACGAAGGAGATAGAACTTTCGTAAGTGCTCCACCACGTTCTCGAAATAAACCTTATGAATGGCAGAGAAATCCAAAACCTGGACAGCTAAGGTCTCCCTATAGACGACCTTATTCCCAAAATCAGAGGAGAAGTCGCGTTCATACTGCTGAAACAAATCCACAGTCTAATTATACATGATAAACACATTTAGGAAATCGCGAGCCGGTTTCGCGTCGACGGAAAGTGTCTGATATTATCTTCAGACTTGTCTCTCTTTGGAATATAAAATAAAAATAGGAACTGCTACAATTTAATATTTCACAGGAAGTAGAATCTTTTTTCAGAATATGTATTTTGAAGAGAGGTACAATCAGAGAGCGATCGTAACTTCCTAAGAGAAGTTAACTAACTTCTCTTAGTTAACTAACTTCTCCCTTCTCTTCTAATCCTAACTTCCTGTCCGTTTTAAACAGTTTTGTAAATTGTAAATGGAAAAAAGAAAAGGGCTGAAATTCCCTTCCTTCCGTTTTAAACAGTTTTGTAAATTGTTAATGGAAAAAAGAAAAGGGCTGAAATTATTCTATTAAATCAAACTTCTGTAGTAAGTAAATTTTTCTGATTTTATGCAGTAGATATATTAATTTCAGTAAACTGCTTTGTTATATCTGCAAAGAAAAAAGATAATTCGGACTACTTTTTGAGGTTCGTCGCGATAAGTCAATTTATGTATGTATATAAAATATATTAGTCTATCCCAGTGTAATTAAGTTATATGCTCTTTTCTGCCCGATTGTCGTTTTCTTTCATACGTATCGTGTTTCATAATTCGTAATTATTATAAATATTAAAAATTATATAGAAAAGCAATATCGCGCGCTGTGCCATATAAGAATGACAATTTCTTATATCAACGACTGCCAAATACTACTCGTTACGATAATATAGAGTGCCTTGTGCGATGTTACGGTTCATCAAATGAAAAAATAATTATATTTAAATTAACTTTATACTTTAATGCTATAGGAACTATAGGCCTGAGTCGAATAAATTACTTTTATATAATCTGTAATTGTGAATATATATTTATCCATTTATCCTCCTCACTAACTTCATTTGAAAAACAGATGGGGACATTTTATGTAAATTAAATATGTAAATAAATAAATAAATAAATACCAATAAAATGTCCCAAAATTCAAAAAATGAGGTTAATCCTAAAAACTATAAGAGATACGCAAGTTTAAGTTGCGGATTCGTGATCAGCGGGTTAAAATGAATTTTTTAAATTTAGATTTCAGGTGAAAGCGATACCTCCTTCGGCATCCTGCGATCCTGATACAATTTTTCTAAGATGATTTCAAAAAGCAATTTGAATATAAAAGAGAATAACCTCCTTCGACATCCTGTGATCCTAATAAAATTGGTTTAAAGTGAATTATTCTAAATCAGAATTAATATAAGAGAAAGATCCTTTGACGAAATGTGATTTTGATAAAACTTTTTTAAACGAATTATTTTAATTAAGGGGGTGAGATAAGTTATGATGTCACGAATTACCGACGAGGTAAAAAAATATTCAATCAAAATATAAAAATATAAAATATTCAATCAATATTCAATTCAATAAAATAGGCAATCCTATTTTAAAACAAACAAAGATATCAAGTTGAAACTTAAGAAAATGATAGGAAATATGAATGGGCACATCTTTTATGGGTCATTTTTTTAAATTTTGTAAAAAAATTTTTTCAAAATATTTTTTTTCAAAATTTTGAAAAAAGGACACATAACAGATGTGCCCTATCATATTTTCTATCAGTCTCTTAAGTTTCAACTTGATATCTTTGTAACCTCCTTCGACGTCCTGTGATCCTGATACAATTTTTCTAAAATGAATTTTTGAGACCACAAATTTAAATAAAGGAGAAAAATACATCATTCGTCATCCTGTGAACCTAATAAAATTGATTTAAAATGAATTATGCTAAATAGGAATTTAAATAAAAGAAAGAGCTCCTTTGACGTAATGTGATCCTGATACATTTTTTCTAAAATGAATTCTAGATGCCGAAAATTTAAATAAAAGAGAGAAATACCCCCTTCGACATCCTGTGATCCTAATAAAATTGGTTTAAAGTAAATTATTCCAAATCAGAATTAAAATAAGAGAAAAAGCTCCTTTAACGTAATGTAATCCTGATAAAACTTTTTTAAACGAATTATTTTAATTAAGATTTCAATTGAAAGCGAATACCTCTTTCGACATGCTGATACAATTGATCTAAAATGATCTTTAAAGGGAATTTAAATATAAAAGAGAATAACCTCCTTCGAAATCATGTGATCCTGATACAATTTTTCTAAAATGAATTCTAGATGCCGCAAATTTAAATAAAAGAGAGAAATACCTCCTTCGACATCCTGTGATCCTAATAAAATGGGTTTAAAGTGAATTATTCTAATGCAGAATTAATATAGGAGAAAGAGCTCCTTTGACGTAATGTGATCCTGATAAAACTTTTTTTAAACGAATTATTTTAATTTAGATTTCAGTTGAAAGCGAATACCTTCTTCGTCATCCTGTGATTGAATTAAAATAAAATTGGTTAAAAGCGAAACCTTCTTTGGCATCTTGTGATCCTAATACAATTTTTCTACAATGATTTTGAAAGGGAATTTAAATATAAAAGAGAATAACTTCCTTCGATATCACGTGATCCAATTACAATTTTTCTAAAATTAATTTTTGAGGCCGCAAATTTAAATAAGACAGAGAAGTACCTCCTTTGACAACCTTTGATCCTAATAAAATTTGTCTAAAATGAATCATGCTAAATCGGAATTCAGGGTGGCGAGTAAAAAAGGATTTCGAAATTCGCTGATTTTTCCCTGAACGAAAATTGAAATTCCCTGATCACTTCTCAATTTTTTAACAGAGTCTGTTAGCCTGTTACT
>JBAGKK010005997.1:0-12364 GCA_037177015.1 Euceroptres primus | reverse complement strand
AGGAATAAACTTGACTCTGCGCAAAGAACGACGAATATTCCGCGAGCCCGGAAGCGCGCTCAAACTAGCGAGCGAAGTGACCTTTGCGTGCTATAAGGACCTCGCGCATCGGAGCGCGAAGCGCGACGGCCATTCCGCGCGCCCTAGGCGCGCTCAAACTTGCAAGCGAAGCGCGAGATGAGAATGTGCCCGCGCCCCTGAAGGGGGTTAGGCAGATTTTTTAAATTATTTTTAAATCAGTTAATATTAACACGTGTCGTTCGGTCCTTGAAGGTCCCCGTAGGATTCACACGGGCAAAAAACAAATTTTTGTAAATCTTTTTTAAAACAAGAAATAGTATAATTAACGATAAGTTGTAACTTATATCAGCTGATGTAAACTCTTCAAGGAATATGAATTCATCATTGATTTTTTATGTCAAACCTCCTAAAACCCTTTTATGGTGTTCCAAAACCGACCCCCATATACTGATAACAGGGTATTTGTATTTGTATTTATTGTAGAAAAGTCCCTATGGCTAAATAGCCCTCTAAGGACCATGATAATTCATGGTCATTACAAATTTGTGCAAGCACTGTTTAGTAGAGTACATAATTAATCTTATAGCTAGATCTTTAATCTAAATATTTATAAAAAGACGACCTAATAATTCGTAGCAGATAAGGTATCAGAATAGGTATCAGATTAACACATATTTAAGAAAACATTAAGTGGTTACAGGCTCTTGTGCATAGTAAAGCAGAGGAAATAAAATAAAATAAAATAAAACGAGGCAAAGTCTATGTATATAAAAAATAAAAATAAATAAAAAAAGTTAATAAAAAACAAAAAGAAAATTCGAAGATAAAAAGTTTGAAAATTAAAGAAAAGAGTTTACCAGTGAGTAATTACAAGAGATAAGTTAAAAGTATTTTACATATGAGTTTACCAGTGAGTAATTTCAAGAGTTGGGTTAGAAGTATTGTACATATATTTAAAAGAGAGATTTTTAAAATAATACAGTGATGGTGCATTTTTAATATTGGATGATGATAGTTTATTCCATAGACGGGCACCTCTTACTATAAATGACCTTTGAAGCTTATAAGTTCTATGCAAAAGAATCTTAAGAATTGATTTTCTTTCACAATGCCTAGACTGTGTTGGTAAGTCCCTGTCTACAAATTGGGAGAGATTGGATAGATATTCAGTAGCTTTGTTCTGAAATAAGAGTGTAAAGCAAATTGCCCATGAAAAAATGTCTAGTTAATCATAGTTTGACGGAATATTGACATTAATTATCACTTTTTCCCCATTTTTTTCACAGATCCACATTAGTCGATAAATCTTACTATTTTATTTACTTTCTAAGTAATTTTTTATTGCTTAAACATTTTTTATTTGTTTAAATAATTTCTTTTTTCTCAAACATTGTAAATTGATGCTGTTTTTCAATGCTACAGGCTAATTAATCAACATTAAGAGTCATTGTATACATTTAAGTTATTTTTTAATTGTTTAAACAATATTAATTACTGAAATGTAACTTCTAACCTAAATCCGATAGAAAATCCTAGTTTTTTGCAAATTATTGAACACTTTTCATAAAATTATTATAATTTACACTTTTCTCAACTTCCTCAGAATTGTTTAAGCAATTTTTATTTGTTTAAATAATTTTTTAATAAGCTCCAGCAACTTGTTGAATAATTTATTTTCAAAAACTATGATTTTATGTTGCATTTAGGTTAGAAGTTACATTTCAACAATTAAACATTGTTTAAACAATTAGAAAACGACTGAAATGTATATGTGGGCTCTTAATGTTGATTAGTTATCTTGTAGCATTGAGAAAACACCATTAATTCGCAATATTTGTGAAAAAATAAATTATTTAAACAAATAAAAAGTGTTTTAACAATAAAAAGTTACTTAAAAAGTAAATAAAGTAATAATATTTATCTGCTAATGTTGATCTGCGAAAAAATTAGGAAAAAGTGATAATTAATGTCAATATTCCGTTAAACTATGCTTAGCCTGCTACGGGGGTGGTTTTTGAAGCACCATAAAAGGGATTTAGGAGGTTTGACATAAAAAATCAATGACGAATTCATATTCCTTGGAGAGATTACATCAGCTGATATAATTTACAACCTATGGTTGATCATACTATTTCTTGTTTTAAAAAATATTTACAAAAATTTGTTTTTTGCTCATGTGAATCTTACGGGAACCTTCAAGGACCCAACGGCACGTGTTTATATTAACTAATTTAAAAATAAAAAAATACGTGTTTTTTTTTTTGGGAAGCTCACAAGAAATTGATTAATTTTGACCTCCAGTTCAACTTTTTTTTTTTTAAATTCCCTATTGTACATAAGTATTGGACGGTATTAATGGAAATCTGTTTGCTCTTGATACGGACCTTTTCGACGTCCTGGTTAATATTTTCAACACTATTCATTTTAAATTATTAAGAACTGACAGAGTGGTCAATGAGCCAACAAGTAATACCAGAAAATACTTTTTAACCGATTCCCATAAGCTAAATTTATGGGGGATCTTGAAATATGTCATGTCCGAAGCCTTTTTGTCGTGCCTCTAACATGATTTTTAGCTTTCGCGGCGTTTTTTTATTGGAATTATTATCATGTTTTTTTAATTTACGAGTGGTAGGTTCTTAAACTGCAATATTTTAGCTAAAACTCTAGTTACTTGAAAAGTTTCTGGAACAAACCATTCTTAACAATAATAACGTTAGAAAGTTGTCTTCAAGTTTTTGTCAAAATAGCATTACATTGAATTATCCTATTTTAACAAAACTTAAAATATCTTAATAAAGCTTTGTTACGCATAAAATTAAAGTTCAGACATCTACGTTTATTTTCTATCCATATTAGTTAAATATAGTGCACAAGTTTGTTTACAATTAATAATTAAAGTCATTATTTTGTCACGAATAAAAATTCCGTGTCATATCCAAAGCCATTTGTTTTTTAGTGAAAATAAAATCGTTTCAATGTTGCGACTATAATACCACCTAAAAAGTGTTCGTGTATTAAAGCGATTTACCAAAAAATAGAATAATTCCATCACGATGTTTCATTACATTAGAAAATGTATGTTTTTTGCCATATCTGAAGCCTATCATATCCGAAGCCTTTTTTCGCTTCCACTCGGAGATCTTATTTGCATCATTTGGATTTTATTGAAGTGGGTATCCTAAGGTTTCTGGGGTCGCCGAATCAAACCTGAAAACAGAATTTCGAAATTCAAAATGGCCGAACGAAAATTAAAAAATTGTCTTTTTATAAAAATGAGTATCTTAAGGTTTCATTTTTGTATAATTATATTTATATGATTATATTAAGTAATAATTATTTTTTTTGGTCAAAATAAATAGAGTTTTTACTTTGAAGTTACTGTTATTTTATTTTATACACATTTCATATATTTTAGAGCCTGCATTTGAGATTTTTCTGTTTTTCGTATTTTCACCTAAAATTTTAACTTAATGACCGCCATTTCGAATCCACCATTTTGAATTTTTTATTTTCGAGAATAAATATGACACCAGGATACTCAAAACTCCCCGTATACCAATTTGTGTCGAAATCGGTTGAATAGAAAAAAGTGGGACCCAGGGGGAGCAAAACTACTCTTAAAATGAACCCTAAGAAAATGTTTTTGGCTTTCTTTATGAAATCACATTTTTTGGATCCTAATTAACAACTGTGAAAACGAATCTGCTGTATACCAAAATGCCGTATTCTTCACTTCTTGGGACGTACCGCTACAACTAAAAGGGTTGTAAAATCCATATTTTTGAAGAATAATTTTGCGCAACTCACGTTCTTTCTCTTGAAGGTCGTATAAAATGATTTCACGAAAAGGAAATTTTTAAATTAAAAATTTTTTTTAAGTATAACTGAAAAAGGTCATTTTCAGGAGGCTGAATGCTCACTAGGGCAGTCCAAATTATTCTTTTTCGAATTTTCATGCTCTCACCCCCCAAATTTGTTTGAATCCACAAAAAAATAAATGCCTATTTTTGAAAGAAAATGAGGTTCCGAAAGAAAATTAGAGGTTCCGCAAGCCCCATGAAGTTTAACACGTATTTCCCGTAAGAAAAAAGACGTTTTTGTAAATTTTATACGGATTCGTCAATATTAGGTGAATCGAGTTGAAACTCAACATTTCCCTTAACAATTAGCTATAGAATATAAACCAATAATTATTTTTTAAATATCACTCTCATAACTCTGTTTTATAGGGTTCCAAAAAAACCCTACAAGTGAAAAATTGGGTTTTCCGAGTTTTTGGCGCCAATTATGATTTTTTTGCAGTTTTTTAAGTAAAAATTGTTTCTAATACATAAAATATTACTTTCTACTAATAATTAGATGTTTTAATAAATTTTTTAAACAATTGAATGATATTTATAGCAATTTTCTCTTAGAATACAGTTAGAAAGTCGCGGTTTTTTCCGAATGTTTTAACTTGTTTTCAACTTTTCAGTTAGAGCGAGGCAATAATCAATTATAGTTATCAAAAATAATTGTTGAAACAATTTATTATTATTTACAACAATATTCTCTTAGAATAATTCTAGAAAGTGGCAGTTTTTTCTAAAATTTTCCACTTTTTGTCCACTTTTCAATTAGAGTGAGGTAATAATTAAATCGAGTTAACAAACATAATTGTTTGAACAATTTATTATTATTTGTAATAATATTCTCTTTGAATAATGATAGAAAGTTGCGGTTTCTTCTGAAATTTTCAACTTTTTGTCCACTTTTCACTTAGAGTGAGGTAATAGTTAATGAAATTTAGCAAAAATAATTGTTTAAACAAATTATTATTGTTTATAACTATCTTCTTCTATATTAATGATATATAGTTGCTGTTTGTGCCGAAATAATAAAATAAAATGAATAATAAATAATAATAAATTATTTCAACAGCTATGTTTGTTAAGTTGCATTAATTATTAACTCACTCTAAGTGAAAAGTGGACAAAAAGTTGAATATTTCAGAAAAAACCGCAACTTTCTAGGATTATTCAAAGAGAATATTATGAAAAATAATAATAAATCGTTTAAACAATTATGTCTGTTAACTTGAGTTAATAATTATTATCTCACTCTGTTGTAAAAGTGGATAAAATGTGAAAAATTTTAGAAAAAAACGCAACTTTCTAGTATTATTCTAAGAGAATATTGTGATATGTAATAATAAAGTGTTTAAGCAATTATTTCTGTTAACTTTAATTGATTGTCATCTCGCTTTAACTAAAAAGTTGAAAACAAGTTAAAAATTTGGAAAAAACTGAGACTTTCTAACTCTATTCTAAGAGAAAATTGCTATAAACAATAATAAATTGTTTAAACAATTATGTGAACATATTATTATCAGTAGAAAGTAGTATTTTATGTATTAGAAACAATTTGCACTAAAAAAACCGCAAAAAAATCATAATTAGCGCCAGAAACTCGCAAAATCCAATTTTTCACTTATGGGGTTTTTTGGAACCCTATAAAACAAACTTATGGGGGTGATATTAAAAAGTAATTTTTGATTCGTATTCTATGGCTAATTGTGAAGAGAAATGTTGAGTTTCAACTCGATTCACCTAATATTGACAAGTCTGAATAAAATTTACAATAACGTTTTTTTGTCTTATGGTAAATATGTGTTAAACTTCATGGGGCTTGCGGAACCTTTCAATATAATTTTTTTTTAAAAAAGAAACTTATTTATTTTTTTGTGGATTTGAATAAATTTGGAGAGTGAGAGAGCTTGAAAATGCGAAAAAAAATTTCCAATGCATTTTTGGACTCACATCCTTTTTTTTGGACCCGAATAAAGCATGTGAAAAATCTATAAAGACAGGGACTTGTTTATATGTTAAAAAATCACGATATGGAAATGCATATTTTTCATTAAAAGTTAAGATTCCTTTCCTCTGCATTCTGCAGGCAGCATGCATCATTTAGATAAGCAATATCTATACTTACACTTTCACAAGTTCCGAAGAATGAATCACTTAAAAACACACTTACGGATATTCACGTTTAATATGTCGGATATTCACATTTAATATCTCAGATATTCACAATTAATGTCTCAGATTATAAGAGTCTGTTATTAGCTGATAACATCTGGGATTTAAAATTTTAACATCTCAGATTATAGGAATGAAAATATATTATATATATATATATATATATATATATATATATATAAACATCTAGGATTTTAAATTCCTACCTCTCAGATTTTAAGGGACGTTAAAATATTTTGGTATTAACCAGTAATATCTCGTTTATTAAAGAAAAAGTTTGAGATGTTGTGCAGTAATATGTAGATGTTTCGGGATAATATCCACATTTTTAATATCCGGTTTTCTCCGTGTGGAATCGATTTTGAAACTGAATTTATCAGAAATACGTGTTGGACTTATAATCGAGGGCACTGCAGATCGGCTTCTGATTCTTAAGATCGATAGGTCGGATATGGAAGTACATCCGGGGATCGATAACCTGTTGCAAAAAGTCCTGACTCTCCGATTTTAAAGGCAAATTGATGCGATTTCAAAACCAAATTTTTAAAGGATGTTTATCCTGCAGTTTCTATAATCCAGGAATTGAGATTATTCGCGGGGCGAAAGTAATGCCAGGCTCGAGCTTTTGTATATTTCGAAAACAGTGCGCACGTGAGTATCAGCCAAAGATTCGGGAAAATGAAATTTGATTCACAAAATTATACTCTTCGATTCTTAATGGAAGAAGTTCAGTGCACTCTATAAATTTTTCGGTACATTACAAAAAATTGGTGATTTTTCGATATTGAAAAATCAAGGGTGCAATTACATATGATCATAAAATAATATGATTAAGTAAAATTGTTATAATTTTATAATATAATGTTATAATATAATATATGTAATTAGAAATGTATTATAAACGAGAATTTAAGCATAATTTTTTGTATAAACATTTTTGTATAATTATAATTCACCTTAAATTAAAAGGAATGTAAAATTACCGACTTTGGAAATTATACGTAAAAGGTATACTTAAATTTGGTTGGGTGGGCCTCGTTTTTGCGGATTCTTAAAGAGGGACCATCCTACATGGCATTTCTCCCCTCGTTTCGCGTAATAATAACGTTACGCGTGTCAACGGACTGCACGTCAACAATGCAGCTCTCATTCCTGTTCGAATATAGTTCAATGGCCCTGCATACCTGCCACGGTAATCTTTTGTTTCTAGGAAAATCGTCTCGTCCACATTCTTATTTCTGGCCTTGCAGTTCTCATAGAAAATCTTAAAAACTTTTTTCTAAAATCATTGCCAAACTTGTGACAAATTTTTCTGCCAATTGAAGTACGACAGATTTATTTATATTGTTTTAACACAAAATAATTATTATATCAAGTATTTGTTACATATTATATCATATTTTAATCTCAATTAGCATAGAATAGGGAAAAGTGCGAAAGGGATGAAAAAATCATCTTAAAAGTGAAACAGATCTTTAAGGATCGATGGAGGTTTAAGGAATAGTTATTCAAAAAAGTGGAAATTATTCAAACAATTGTTCAAAAAAATCCAAATTGTTTAAGAAATGTAAATTGTGTTAACCAATGACTGAAAGACTACTCTCATAAAATTAGACTATTCAATTTTATAAACTAAAACAGGTAAATTTCTATAGAACTTTTAAAATAATATTTTTCATAAAATTTTTTTATTTCTTAAGCAGGGTGGTAATTAAATTCTATATGCCGAATGAAGCGAAGTTGACAGGATTTCATTAATTCTATAAGAGGGTTTTCCAAGGAGATTATCTCTGCTGAAGTTATGCATGATTGAAGAAGGGTATGTAATTTTTGCACCCTTTATGAAATATCCTCTTGCAAAATCGATGAAATCCTTTCAGCTTGGCTTCATTCGATACAGAATTGGACGACTATTCCACCTACTATAAAAAAGATTATTTCAGTTAGTTAAAAAAAGATTATTATAAAAGAACCATTGAAAAGTTTCTTCAATTTAAAATAACCACTCAGAAAAAAGTTCGTTTGAATCAAAACAAAAAATTTGTTTGATATCTAAATATGTAAAGAAACAAATTTTTTGTTTTAATTAACAAAACATTTATTTAATTTAATTAATGAAAAATATCTACCTTATTAATCGAAACAAATAATTTTTTTGGTACAATTTGTTCGATTTAAATAAAGGATTTGCTGAAATTAAATCCATTTGAATTTACACAAATATTTGTTTGATTTAAACAAAAATTATAATCCGCATGCGATAGTTCTTTAGAAAAATGCTAATAGCGCAGAAGGATCTTTTTCACAATTAAGACTAAAATCATACTGAATATAAAGGCGTCTGAAATATGTTACAATACTGTCGTTATGCATCCCGCGCATCCCGACAGGTAGTCTAAAAAAAGTGGTGTCTTACACTTAAGGGCGTGTGATATGTTATGATGTCACGAATTACCGACGGGGTATAAAAAATATTCAGCAATCCTATTTTTAAACAAACAAAGATATCAAGCTGAAACTCAAGAGAATGATAAAAAATATGATAGGGCACATCTGTTATGTGCCATTTTTTCAAAATTAAAAAAAAATTTTTTTCTAAATAATTTTTTTTTCAAAATCTGTTATGTTCATTTTTTCAAAATTAAAAAAAAAATTTTTTTCTAAATAATTTTTTTTTCAAAATTTTGAAAAAATGACACATAACAGACGTGCCCTATCATATTTTCTATCATTTTCTTAAGTTTCAACTTGATATCTTTGTTTGTTTAAAAATAGGATTGTCGAATATTTTTTAATCAGAAAATTGAAAATTTTTAAAAATTATTTATAAAACTGAATAATGTTTAAAAACCAAAATCTTTACTTCATTTAAAACGAAAAATGTTTAAAGAAAACAAGAAATTTATTTTATTTAAACAAAAAATTTATTCAATAAAAATAAACATTTATTGAAATTAAATAAATAAAGACAAATAAAAAATTTGTTTGAATCAAACAGCCATTTGTTTGATTCCATATCAACGTTACAATTTCTTTGATTTAAACAAATTTTGTTTGAATCAAACAAATATTTTTCTAAGTGGCATGTGAAATACTAAAAATTCAATGAATGCTTATTTTAAAAAATCTTTATGGAACCTTAGTGATTAGTTGATTACTAATTTCACATATTTTTCAAACATTTTTTGTCTCAGCAAAGAAATGTTTAAGTTTTCCAACATTCAAAATTGAAGAAAACATTAAATGTACACTATTTATGTAATGTCTTCTTTATCTTGGGCTTATTTTTCGTAAAACTTTGTTAGCTTTCAGCCTTTTTACAAAAAAAAGATTAGTATATAAAGATCCGAGGCCCAAAAACTTTCAAGTCCCAGGATTACGGTTAAATTTCTTTTTAATCTGAAAAAATTGGACGATTCATTTCTCGCAAAATGAACAAAGATTATGGGGTGAATGATGAAAAAGAAAAAAATATTTGTCCTGTGATTTTGAACATAACCCTTCTTTGTTGAAGGACAGTGCGTCAATTTTTGATAATTTTGAAAGCTCTGCTTGTTCATATAAAAATATTTGTTTGTACTTGCTTTTTTACAATTTAAAATAAAAAAACTAATAAACCGATAATTATCAGTTTCAACATCTGTATTTACCATTACTCCTCTTTAGACACAAAAGAAACTTGACACGGTTCGTCTAAAATGACTTTAACCCAAAGGTGTGAACACCGCTTATTTAAAAAAAATTTTTTGTTTGATAAGCTCTATTTTTCAATTTAGAGAGGATTTTCTTACGATTATATTATGAGTCAAAAATTAAAGATAAAGAAATATTATGATTCGAATTTTCTAAAGATAGTTTTTTACTTTAAAAATGTTATCGTTCTATGATAATAAAGAAAGTATGTTTAATAATATGTACACTTCATCACGCTTCTTCAAATGTGCTGGCTGTTGTACTCACAAGCTGCGCGTAAAAGTTTCTTTGGATATTCTGGATGGATTTTGGAAAATTTATGTTTGTCCCAAACAGTTTTGAAATCGTGATGTACAGATTCCATCGCCTGTCCGCTGAAGAATTCGAGTCCGCTCTGCTTCTTCTCACAAAAATGAAATGAAAAAAAAAACTTTAGGAGTGATACTGAATTTCAAAATTATGTAATTTTTTTAAAAAGCTGCAATGCTAGTTTTAAAGTTTGGGTCGAGATTATTTCCAAAACATGCTGCGACAACTTTCTTGAAGTCTTCGAAAACTTGTACATAATTGCGTAACCTAAAATTACGTCGCCGTTGTAATTGACGCAAAAGGTTTTAATATCAACCCTTACATTCCTATAAATTCTCCCTGATGAATAGTGATTTTTTTATGAGACTCAAAAAGTGGAAAGTGCATCCAAATCCATTAGGTATTTTTTGCAGTCATTCTGCAATTGTTTACGAGATATTAGCAATAAACAAATTTTATCAATACATGCACAATTATAATAATTATTTATTAAAGTAACAGTTATTTTTCAATTTTTTAGATTAAATTTTTTTGAAAAAAATTTCTGTGAAAATTGTTCAATATTTGTTCGATTTAACTAGCTATTCAGCTATTCAGCATGTGTCTAAAAATAATTTTAGGTGAAAGAATAATGTTTACACAAAAAAATGTTTTGATTGTGCATTATTGATAAAATTTCCAATATTGCTGATGCTAATATCTCGTAAACAAATGCCCAAAGGCAGTCTAAAAAAATACGTACCTAATGAATTTGGAAGTACTTTCAACTTTCTTAGTCCCATGAAAATCGGTGATGCATCAAGTGTGCCTTTCTCTTATTAGTCATCCAAAAAAAGGACAAAAATTTTTTGAGCCGCTCTCATAAGCAATCATCGAAAAACAAATTGTAACCATTATAGTGTATACATATGAGGAAGTCTAAATCGGCTTGGAAATATGTTGGAACCATTTTTCATGGTCACATGTCTGTCTCTAATGAGCCAAAAATGGGATTTTAGGAGGTTTATATTTTGTGATGACATTTTTGTGTAGAGTTTGTTCATTACACAATTTGGTTTGTATGAAGTGAAATTTCTTTTATGTTTCCAAATATAAAAACAAAGACATTCAGACTTTGATATTGTTCTAGAAAAAATGAGTTTTTCTTTTTATTTTTACTCAATCATCCAACAAAAAAAAATATTTTTTTTGTGTGGTCAACTATCTTTAATTTATTTTTTTATCATTTTAAAACAATTTTGAATATTGTCTACAAATTTTCTACCTCTATTTTAAAAACTTTTAATTTAATTACTTTATTTTCACTCATTATTTCATCAAATTTACTCAGATTTAAAATATGTTTCAACTACTTTTTTTAAAGATAAACAATAAATTCGTTTTTATGCTGTAAGTGTGAAATTTTCTAATCTATTGTTCAAAAATGAAATTCGATTCTTTTTTTAGAATAAGGAAAAAAATATCTCATCTCTGGTTAAGCCGTTCACCCACACCTTTTTCTTTTAGAGATAAATGACTTTTTTTGACTGTAATAAGTATTTTACAATCTAAAGAAACAAAAAATATCAACATTAAAAAATTGAAAATTTTGTACCTTTTCGAATTGTTTTCTCGAAAACTCTTAAATACTTTGAATCTAAAAAGCAGCACGCAGGATCGTAAATTTTCTGGAGAAGTATACAAATATTTTTGGAAGTTTGTAGTGTCAATAATAATAAAGTTACACACGAAGAATTACCAAACAGAAGGTGCATTCAGAAAAATATTTGTTTGAGTCAACAAAATTTGTTTTAATACAACAAAATTTATTTTTATCAAACAAATTATATCTTTGATACGAGGTCAAACAAATGTTTGTTTGATTCAAAAAAATTCTTTATTTGTCCTTATTTATTTCAATTGAATCCATTTTTGTTTAATTCAAATAAATGTCTTGTTTAAACTTTACTTAAAGTAAAGTTCTTTTTTACATGGAGTATGTTTTTTGAAAATTAATTATAGATATTATTCAAGTAAAGTAAATCGTTTGTTTAAATTAAGTAAGCTCCTTGTTTACATTAAATAATGCTTTTTAAAATTAATTGTAGATACTGTTTAAGTGAAATAAATCTTTTGCTTAAATTAAGCAAGTTCCTTGTTTGCGTTAAACAATGTTTTTTTCAATGACACTCAGAAAAATATTTGTTTGATTTGAACAAAATTTGTTTGAATCAAACAAATTATAACGTTGATATGGGGTCTAACAAATGTTTGTTTGATTCAAACAAATTCTTTATGTGTACTTATTTATTTGATTTGAATAAATTTTTATTTAGATT
>JBAGKK010005996.1:0-31274 GCA_037177015.1 Euceroptres primus | reverse complement strand
ATATACTAATTACGGGCCCCCCGTTTCCAAGCTCAAACGTCGTGTACCTTATCGATGCTGTTTTATGTAGCCAGCTCTGGGACTATAACCAAGAAACGTCGAAACGAAGATACGGCTCGGTGCCATATAATCGAGGGGACACTGATGGGCTCTCCATCTCACCTTTATTTGCAGATATTGTCATGGATGACCTGGAAGTCTGTTATTTAAAAAAGTTAAAAGATACTTATGGCTGTATTCCTCTTTTTCATTTTCGCTATGGGGATGACACCATTTTATGTGTTAAGAAAGACCACATTGACTTTGTCATCAATACCTTCAATTCCTATCATCAAAATCTTCAATTTACCTTTGAATTGGAAAATAAAAATTGTATCAATTTTTTGGATTTAAGCCTGATTAGAAAAAACAATATTATTATTACTAATTGGTATCAAAAACCGACTTCGTCAGACACACGGAGAAAAATAGATATAGTGAAAAGTAGGGGAAGTTAATGTCTGGATATTGAACTATGGGACAACTATCTAAGATATTATGGTGTAATATCTAGTCGGCGTCAAAAGTACGCGACCCTCATTTTGATCGCTCGCAACTCGTTCAAAAAAAATCGCAGAATATTCTAGCTAGGTACACGTGAAAGCTTAAAGTCTCCCGAATTGAACGATATATATATATATTGTTGTTCTAAAAAAAATTTACAATAGCGCTGATGTAAAATGTGCCGAAAAACAGGGTTTTGGAGGCACTTTTTTTAAACCTCCACTTTTGAGGTTTCCGAAAACGAGCTGGACGTCTTAAAAAATCTGAAAAAATCCACAGATGCTCCTTAAGGTGTCTAGAATGCAAAGTAGTTTTCCAAATTTCAAAATATGAAATTGTTTACTATTTTTACAGACCGTTTTTCGCAAACATATCATCTTGGAAAGAAATAATGATAGGAAGTTGTTTTATGGCTTAAAATGTGCAGTTTTGTAACGTGATTGAAGTACACTTTTAAAAAATGAAATTAGATCAATATTTCGGGAGATAATCCTTTAAGAATATTTCTGGATTTAATGAGAGTAGCCACCGTATAAAAAGTGTTAGAAAAAAAGTATCCATTTCACAACAATAGGGACCTCAGAAGCAAGGGATACCGGTTCACCCGCATTTTAACAGCTGGGAGAGAAAAATGAAAATTTTTGGCGCTATTGTAAACAATTTTTTAGAACAACAATATACATAAATCTTTCAATTCGGGAGACTTTAAACTTTCACGTGTACCTGACGGCTAGAATATTCTGCGATTTTTTTTGAACAAATTGCGAGCGATCAAAGTGAGGGTCGATTACTTTTAATATAAGAGATATTATATTATAAAACATACCTAGATTTTACATCATAATATCTTAGATAGCTGTCCCACAGTTCAATATCCAGATATTAACTTCCCCTTCCCCCACACTATCTATGCAGAACATCACGAGGTTTATGAACAGCCCCTTTTAGGTCATCCAATACAAATGAAAAGGAACATTGTATTTAATCTGGTTGATAGGGCTGTGAAATTATCTCACAAACGATTTCATACACACAATATTAAAATTGTCACCCAAATATTACTAAAAAAATTATTACCCTTCTAAATTCATTGAAAAACAAATAAAAGTTCGTACGAATAAAATTAAATTTTCATTCCATACAGAAGACAAACATGTTTCTTGCAACGAAATTTTCGCTCGACTTCCGAAAGTTTGTCTACCGTATATACTGAACATTTTTTATAAATTATCTACTACGCTTAAGAAATTCAATATAGCTACGTTAACTTTTCTAAAACATACTTTAAAATCGATTATAAAACTCGGTAAAGGTTCTACGAAAAAATGGGACATTACCAATTTAGTTTATAAAATTATATGTAAAAACTGCGATGCTTCTTATCTAGGTGAGACGAAGATTTTAATCTGAACTATATTGGTAAATATTCTTTAAGAAAAAGTGAATTGTTATCTCTATTGCTTTTGTTACTTGACAATATATTTAACGTTATCTATTGGTGTTTAATAAAAAATTTTAGCCTGATGAGATTAGCGAACCAAGCTAACGAAACGTCACACAATTAATCTGGTGTGTTTGAATTATTAACTCCAACTGACCGAAAAAAACTCTACGAAGAAAGATAATAATATTTGATTTAGATAGAGATTGTAAATTCTCTGGAAAAGTCATTGTTCATTGAACATACTTTATTCTTTATTGTGAAGATTTTATGTACCTTAAATCTCTTATAGAGTATGGTAACAAATTTTTTGCGGCTTAGCAGTCTGCGGCTTAGCAGTCTTGACTGATGCTAAGCCGCAGAAGTTATTACCAAATTTCTAATATCGGTCGTCTGAGGTTCACTTTTATAGAGTATGTTTATTACTTCCGCTGATAATAATCACTCATCTTAGATTTTTTTATGAAAAGATTTTTTTAATCTAATCGTAAAGAACTTTTGAGATCGACAAACAAATAAGAAAAATAATCACGTCTTTTATTAAAATTTTCTTAAGTGATATGAATAGTCACCTTTGAATAATTCCAATTTTGATTTAGGTATAAAAGTGAAATGCAATGTTAGGTTATACTTTATATTTATTTTGATTTGATTTATATGGATTAATAAATTATTTATAGTTTTAGTAATACATTTTTTAAATTAGTGCTTCAGAGAAATGATCTTATTAACTGACCTCTATAAAATTTAACAAAGACTATGAGTCTAAGAGTTCACACTTCATGTTTTAACATAAGCACGCAAGGTGCTTGTGGAAACATAGTCATAAAAAACAGTCCCATTATTGTTATCTGAATATGGAATGAGACAGAAAAAAACTACCCTGTAACATCAACCGTTTAGGGTTGCATGTTGAATCTAATCTCAATTTTTATGTGGACAGTTATTGCGCCAATATGTGACTTCGATAATTAGAAAATCGATGTGTATATATAGACATACTTAGTAGGCACATCAATTAACCATATGATTGTAATTAACTACTCCTTAGGAAAGAAAAGAAAATACCTTCATAGATAATATCAAATTACAACTTGAATTTTCTTAAAGATTTCTTAAGTTTTAATTAATTAATTACAAGTGTTAACGATACTTTAAGGAATGGGAAATTTAAAAAGTTATATTTTTTTTATTAGGGGGGTGTGATACGTTATGATGTCACGAATTACCGACGCGACGGGGTATAAAAAATATTCGGCAATCCTATTTGAAATCGAACAAAGACATCAAGTTGAAACTTAAGTGAATGATAGGAAATATGAAAGGGCACATCTGTTAAGTGTCATTTTTTCAAGATTTTGAAACAAATTTTTGTCAAAATAATTTTTTTTTAAATTTTGAAAAAATGACACATAAAAGATGTGCCCTATCATATTTTCTATCATTCTCTTAAGTTTCAACTTCATATCTTTGTTTGTTTAAAAATAGGATTGCCGAATATTTTTTATAACCCATCGATAATTCGTGACATCATAACGTACCACACGCCCTTAAGGCTATTATTATCTATCGTACATTTATATAGGCTACCAACATTATCACGTGAGCATTTAGAAACTAATAACTTAAATATGTTTTCTGTACTTAACGTACGTCCTTCGTTCTCTTTTTAATTCAGAAAATCAATTTAATTTATTAGGCTGTAAATGATCTCGGTCAACAGAATTATTTATGTTACTACGCTACAAAAAATATAGTATCAAAAATTTGCAATTGAAAAAAATTATTGCAAGAGGAAATTATGGGAAAAGAAACCAATTTTGATTTTTTATATTAGAGATTCTATCTAGATTTAGTTGAATGAATAGGAAAAATTAATGAAGTTTTTTGATTAAATAAGGATTTTGAATAAATTTTTGAATAAATATTTCACTGGAATTTATAATTTCTCAAAGTATATTATTCTTAACCTTCCTGCTGCAAAATAGATAACCCCATAATAATTATTTATCAAATCAACATTTTATTATTTTATAGTTTTTTTTTCAGGTGCAATTTAAGCTCAAAAATAAGTATATCTTTGAAAAATGTGAATACTCTTCTGTTTAATCATTCAAGTTTTAATTTAATTTTAGTTTGATTTTATTATTAAAAATTGTTTACTTACCACTTATTATTCGTTTACTGCACGATATGTTAGTTATTTTTAAAATCAAGAGTTCAAGATCATTTTTCAATTTTTCTTTTTATTTTACAACATTGTGTATTTTTCAAAGTTACTATTTTCAGTCAAAACATTTTTAATTACGTTTCAAAACAATCACGTGGAACATGCATTATTATTTTTTTCGTTCACTAAAAAACATACCTACACACTTGCAGACTTTTTACTGGTGTTTGTTTTGGTAAATATTAAACGAATTTTCGTAGAACCAAAAAGGGGAAATCCTGGAATCCAGTAATATATAAAATTGAAATAATCTTCGGAAAATAAAAGTGATCACAGAAATATAATTGATTATGGTTGTTTTATATTGAAAGAGTCACTTGCATTAATTGAACTGACACCGAACATTAGAATTTCTTCTGAGCTTTGCATTGAACACTGGAAGGTCATTCTTTATGCAAACTGATTTTTTTATTAAACTTAACATTCAAAGAGTGAAACCCAGTACAACCTCTGGCTGCAAAGCCGTACCGTGATGTTCACGCAATGGCGGATTCAGGGAGGGCAGTTCGGGCAATTGCCCCCTTCCACTTTAAACATCCCCTAACGAAAGTACTTGTAAAATATGCAATACTGTCAGAAACGATCGAAACATTCAATTTCGCTTGCTTGAACTTCAATTATTTATTTCAAATGATGTATTGTATTTTTTTTTTAAATAGATGGAATAATGTTTTCGAATTTTATAATATGAATACACAAATTATTTTTACAGATCTGTCGCAACATTTATTTAATTATTTCATCTTTAACTTTTGCATTTTATGAATTTTTTTACTTCTCTACAAAAAGATAGGTATGTAATTTATAAAGACGAAGAATTTAATTAAATATATTAGAACAGGATAAATGTTTCTGTTATAATCTAATAATTTAAATTTTAAAAGTGCCTGCTAGTTATTCTTTCCTTTTTAAATTTTTAATCCAGAAGTAAAATTTAAATAATAAAAAATGTTATTCTAATATTAAATACTAGCATTCCTATACTAAAATAAATTAATTTTATATACATGTAGGACAGATATAAATTAAATAATAATTTAAAAAATATATTTTTGCGTAGGGTAAACAAGGGTTTTGACCCCTCTGTTCAGTTACAGCTTTATTAAAAAAATTCTTAGTGCTCCCCTCTGTTTCGAAAAAGGAGTTAAAAGAAAAATACTTCATTCCAGTTGCAAAAGTGAATATTCTTAGCTTTCAATTTATTTGAATTATTATTTATTATTCTTCACACTTCTTTATTTATATCCAATAGGAATTTTTATGAAAGGATTTTACTATTTCATTCCCGTTGCAGAAATGAATATTTTTAGCTTTCAATTTATTTGAATTATTACTTATTTTAACTCTTTGCACTTTTTTATTTATATCCAAAGGAAATTTTAATAAAAGGATTTTAGTATTTCAAAGGTTTAATGTAAGTTTTTACATTTTATTAAATAAACATAAAATAATTTAGAAAATAATGAAAATAATATTAAAATAAGGAGAATTCACTTTTTGGAAAAAATTCGTAATTTTAGTTACAGCCCTGAGAGAATGGCGCATGCGTTGCATGTAGGGTGCAATCGTATAAATTGCATACACATAAAAGAAGTAACAAAGGAAGTTTGTTTCTCGTATGAATTTGTTTATGTGGGTGGGTTCAACGTCCAATTTTAAAGAGCATTCATCCATTATATTCTGGTTGAAAATTAATTAGCATGAAAGAGGAAGTCAATCCTGCTAAGACATTCTAAATTTTAAATTAGCCACCTAATGAATTAATTAAAATTAATTTTTAAATAACAGAAATAAAAAAATATACTTATGTGATTAATGACAAAAGATACATGACAATGTATTTTTTACAATTTGCTTTATATGAATTTTAATTAATTATTTACTAGTTTCATTAATAAATTTTCATTGTTTGTTAAATAATCTTTCAGTGAAATGTTCTGATTAATATTTAACAGACAATACGTTTCTAAGAGTTCGTACTTCATACATAAATTAATAAATTAAATTAAATTAGAAAAATTTGAAATTAAAATATTTAAATAGTAGAAAATTCGAGATTTTTTAAAAATAAATATAAATAATTAAATAGTAAATTTAAATAACATTTTTTAAATTAAAATTATCCATATGTATACAAAACTTTTTGAACTTCAAAATAGGAAATTTAAAATCTTATCATCATATTAATTAACTTTTAAAAGTGTGGACAATCTTATCACTTGAAAGATAAAAGGATGCAGGGGATTAGTTTCCTTCCAAATTCCTTTACTCAGTTTTTTTATAAATTTTTTATGATGATAAGATTGTCCAAACTTAGTAATATACCATTTGTAATATTTTTAAAAAAATAAATAATCTTTTAAATAATTATTTTTTTTTTAATGTCTCTTGATTACTGGAAATATGCAACCCGTCGTACCCATCGTATAACGAGTTGCATATTTCTTCATACTCTGAATATGTAATATATTTTTAAAGCCTATTAAATATTCTGGAATATCTTTAAATTATGATATAGAATTAAAATACGCAAAATTTGAAAAATTTTATTTTGAGACTTGAGGTTTGAACTGATTTGAACAGATTTGAACCTAAAAAATTAAAAGGTTAAAAATCTGTCGTCGGTAAATCGTAAATTTACATTACCGACTAAAATTTGTTGCTGAGTTCGCAAAAATCCACCTGGGTGTGGGTGGATGGCGCTGCAATCATTTGGTGCAATCGGTACACAGTGAAAATGGCGCCGTTCAAGTGAGATGAAGTGGTCCTGTGCGCGTGTGTCTCGGAAAGTGTGATTTCGCGGAGATGTGGCAGGATCTGGACGGTCTGAGGGGATCGGGAGTGAATTCTGGTGCTCACCAGGTCGACCAGTTCGGCACCACAGGTAAGAGAACAAATCAAAATCTTTAAAAAACTTTGGCAATTTGCCAGTTTGGCAGGAGCGGCTTTCCCTCATGACGCATGCGTATGTCCTGCAGCCATCAAGTAAAATGCTTCCTGTATACCGTAAACAAAACCAAAACCTTCAATTCCTAGGACTCTCCACTCCTATAGGATTATTATTTTTGTCGTTTAAAAACTAACCTCAATAATAAGCAAAACCTCAATAATAAGCAAAACCTCAAAGGCTGAATCTTTGTTACGTTTTGACAGGCTTTTTATTTTTACGCATTTAAGGGAATTAGGAAAATTGAATTTTCACGTCACGTAACGGTAAAACCATTCAAGTGCTGATCAGAGTATTTAAAAGCTTCAGAAGACTCGAGAGTAAATATTTACTATTGAGTTCCGCGAGAAGCCTCTACGCTATAAATATTTATCTAATCTTTTATTACATGTCAGTTTTCGAGTATTTTATTAACTATCAGGTTCTGCGAAATTGAGAAAAAGAAAGTAGAATTTTTTCAGAGCACTTTGCATTCTTAAGGTTAGATTTTTTTGAAGTGTGGAGTGACAACAAGGGAATAATTTATTCAAGAGGGTTGTAATAATGTTGTGGTGATTTATCGTCCACAAGCGACCCCGTTAGTAGGACGTAATGTGTGCGGAACAAGTTCTAATCGTTCCGCTCGAGGACGTAACCTCACCTCACCTCCGGCTTGTTGAAAAAGGAAGAGGGTACGGTGTCCGTTTGAATTACATAACTTATATCTTACGCGGAGGTCAGGAAAAATCTTACGGTATTCTCATTGTGAGAATAACAGTTCTTCCAGGGGCTTCATGTCATATCAACGAGGAATGACAATTTTTACTCAGGAAATCGATTTTCAAATTCAAAGATAGGGCTAAGTAAAACTAAAAACTAATGAGTTTCTGAAGAAAAAGAAAATTCCTAAGTAGAAATTTTATTTGAGAATATTTTAAATCTTGCAAAAATTAAATTCAGGAATTAAAATTGATTCTGTTGATTTTCTTTTATTTGAATACTTTTTAATAAATCATTCAGGCAAAATTTTTCAAATCCAAATTTTTTTCCTTAATTTTTCATGTAAAACTATTCACTGCATATTTTACACAAATTGGTTATAAAAAATAATTTACTCTCTATATTTATTTGAGGGAATAAAATTTTTTCATAATTAGCAGATTACTATTGATAACAGTTTCATTGAAAAAAATAATGACCTTTAAAAAATCTCGACAGTAATGAGTAATGACTTATAGTACCCTAGAGTAATAGATAATATCCCTGGCCTAATCTCATTATTGTGGTCATATTATTCGTCGCAAGTGTCCCCAGTTGCAGTAATTTCAATGATCTATTTTAAGAACCTTCGCTAAATTAACTCTAATGAGCCCCTCGGTCGCGATACTGGAACTGGAGGATCTGAGGTCTCGAAATCTCTTTTCGACTATTTTACCTTATCCTTAATGAACCTTAAACTTGCTAAATGCAACTTTAATGATTTCTTAATTTCCCTTTATCTTCCATTATTATACCTTTTAATTTTTTCCCCCCAAAATTCCACAATTTCTTTAGCATTTTACAAGGCTCTTTAAATCACGTTAGCTTAAATATTTATTTAATTTATAAAAATAATTGATTGATTAATATTGCAGTTTTCTTAGATGTTAATACTGTTTTTTCCCCTTGTAGAATTGACGCCAGAACAGCAGAAAATTTTAATAGATATCCGGAGAAAGAAGACAGAGCTGCTGCTCGAAATACAGGTAAAAATTAAAATCACTAAAGATTAAGCATCCTGGTATACAACTTTTTCTAACATTTCGTAAACGGTGAATTTGAAAAAAATATTCAAATTCATAATTAAAAAAAAATAATTCGCATTTTTCATGCAACTTAACATAGAGAAGATTTAAATAATTTAACGAAATATTTTAATTATGAAAATTTAAAAACGTGGGTACTAATTAGACTTCGTTCTAATTTAATAGATAAAATCCTGACCTAGATATTTTTACATATCAGGCCACGTTTCCGTAATAAATACGAACGGTATATGATGAATAAATATTCTCTTTGTAAAATGAATAGGTTCCACGAGTAATGAGGCAGTAATAAGTCTACAATCCCGTAATGAGTAGTTTCTATGAGTTTCTTTAGTTTTGAAATTTCTGCAATCTCTCTAATCAAAAGCATTTTAAATTTTACGAGCCTCGATTTACTCGAAGTGTAGATCATGGAACGAAAGTACAATCGACTATAAAATATAACGAGGTTAGGGATCATCCATAAACTACGTAGCCTTTCGTATCTCCCTCTATGCCAAGCAACTGAGGAAGACACGAGTATACCACACTATAGCCAAAAGGCTACGTAGTTTATGGACGATCCCTTATCTCGTACTAACGAATGATCTCATTCTTGGGATCCGTGACTCATATCATTGCATTGGTTTGAACAAGTGTATTTGCGACATTTTTTTCTGATAAGAATCAAGTCGGTAAAGGAAGTCGTTAACCAACTCCAAAAACTTTTACCCATTTGCTGAAGCAAAGTAGCAACTTTTTTTCAATATTTGCAAGAATCATCTTCCTATTTATTGAAAATCCAAATGATTTCATTGAACTTTGATTTATTTCAAGCCGATATAATTAAACTTGGATTCCTTTTTAAACTTGGGATTCAATTTTTCATTGAAAGGAAGTTCTAAATTTAAATTAAGCTTATCAGGAATAAAAGTAGGGTCAAAATTATTCGTATTTATTTCTCTAGTATCAATTTTATTATAATTTCCTCTGATTTTGAAAGCAGTTTTAATGAGGAATAACTTGAGTTATTTGTGAGAATGACATTCAAGAAGCTGTGCAAGATTACTTTCTCTGATAGTAGCCTTAATTATCAGATTAGATACTAAAATAAGGTGTTATGCATCAGGAGATAACCTAGGGAAAATGCACGTTAGTTGAACGGTAATTCTTGCATCCTGACTTTCTGAGCAGGTGCACCACCCTCCATTTTTCAACGTTTTTCCCTCACAGATGTTTGACAACCCTGGGAACATTTGAAGCGACAAAAGCAAAAGATTTCTCATTATTTAATATATAATTTAATCATATTTTCTTTCAAAAAGGAGTCATCAAAAAGAGAGGTGCACTTAAAATTCAAAATTATTTTAATTTCATTTTTTATAAATAAATTAAAAAATTAAATTTCAGTTAAAGTCTTTTTTGAATCTTTTTTGAATTTTGAATTTTTTGAATAAACTTTTTATTGAATCTAAAAACTTTGGTTTTCTTAAAATAAATGTGGATTCAAGATTTGAATTTATTTATATAATCTCAGTAATGTAATTCTTAGTTTCTTTAATGGCTCCAGAACCATTTTAATTAAAATTTGAAAGATTTTATACAAGATGCAGTGTATGAGATTTTCAATATCTTCTTTGCTCTCTTCAGACTTTATTTATGTTTAAGCAATATTTTTTATAGAGACTTTAGTATTCTTATCTGAAGGAACTTTTATTATCAGGAACATAAAAACCAGTCGTCTTTGAACAGGTTTTCGAGAATAGCAGATCCACTTTTTTCATCAGTTAACTCCTTCTAAGGAAAGTCCTTAAGGAGATAATAACTAGTTTGTCGTTCTTCGGGATTCGATTTTAGTTTCTTTTATAGTTTATATTTCTAAATATCATGATTTACATTTGATTATTAATTTTCATTTTGACATTGAAGATTCTCTAGTTTCTATTTGTTTCCTGGTTTGTTTATTTTCTACTTTCTGAGTTTTTTGGGAAATAAAAATAAATTTTAAATATGCAATCCTTTCCGAAAATAGAAATTAAATGAATTTATTTCAATAACGATAAAAGTCGAACTTCAGCTCGTGTCAGCAAAACATTTTCTTAATCCCCAACTAAAAAACTCTACATGGAAAAAAATTCTCTCTCCTTAGTCGCTCAATATCCATTCTCGTTTCTATTTTTGGGTTTAGCTCGTGCTGAAGAGGAGAGAAGTAGGAAAAAAGACTATGTATCATAATGGAGCGAGCACAAAAAACAGAGAGTATTTTGCATTAGATGACGTCACAGTGTGTATACATATGAGTTGAGCTTCTAGGTCGTTCAACTTCTTTGTAAAAAAATGCCCTCAGATTCTTCCTCTTTCTAAAGCATTCAGTACCCCTGGTTCTTGGATATATTTGCTACTAACTGTTTTAAATGATCATGTTTCCAGGTTTATGAGGAGAAAGTATGGGATAATCCGATCGAGAGAAAAAATATTGAAATCTTAATTAGAGATAGAGGCCATAATTAGTTCCTTTTTGTAAATCATCGAGGCAAGACAAGCCTGAGAAACTTACTAGAACCTTTTAAATTAACAGGACGCTACCATGTCGACGGGTTTATCGATAAAGCTTGAATAAAGTTTCCGGAAGTGCCGTTAGATGTCGATTATCCTATTATTTTTCAATCATTTCCTTTCAAATTAAAATTTTTTATAAATCTTTTACTATTTTTTATAATCGGTTTTGTAAAAGTAGTATCTTTATAATTGGTTACATTTGATAACTTGATGAAATTTATTCTCTATTTATTCTCTAAATTTAATCATGTTTCAATTTTTAAAACAGGCTTTTTAAATTTTTATTAAATTCAATCCACAGACTACAAAGGTGCATGCAAAATTCAATAATCTAAGATCACATTTGAGCAATATAATATATTCAATTCTATTACAGATTCATTTTGAGATTAGGACCTCAAAGAATTGATTGCTTAGTTTTATTAATTAGTTTCTCCCAAAAATTAAAAATTTCCTATCGGAATTTTAATTGATCAAGTGATAATTATTATAATTACTCAGAAAATGAATTATTGTCCTAAAGTTTATTAAATTCATTTAGAAATGATTTCTTTGATTAAGAATTTACACTTATCAATAAACCATTTTATGCAAATAAAAATCATAATTATTTGCAAAAAAGGGCTCAAGCACGAAATGCAATTTACCTAACTTTCACTTTCCGGCTCTTTAGAGATAAGTGTTTGAGCCTTTTTTTTCAAAAAATTATAATTTTTATTTGCATAAAATGGTTCATATTTTACACAGAGATTTTAAACCCTAAATTTTGGTACTGTTTAGAAAATTCATTTTTCGATCATGAACAGTTCTTTATTTTTCGGAGTTGTTCTCGTTATCATTTCAAGTGTTGGGATTTTTAGAAAACGCCAGGATGTTGCGATAAGGCCATTTCCGCATTTGCTGATATAAAGACATTTCTTAGTCATCGTTCTTGACAAAAGCATCCAACACAAACTGAGCAAAATCTCTGTTCCAACTCTCTGACAAATTCTTGATGAATCAGAAACAGAAGAACCTCGTTAAATTCAAAGTCAATAGTGTATTCCAAATTTTAGTTTCGATTAGAGTAATTTAATTAATTATATTTCTGAGACAATTGTTATTTATTGTTTTAGTAAAACATTTATCTTTTATTTTTTTAAAAATCTTTCTGAAATAGTATCTTTTATGTTTCTCCCGTCATTACTTTGAGTCAACTTATAATCAGCCCACGTGCCTAAACTTTCTCAACAACAATGGGTTGTTTATATTAGAGTAGGGCTACCATAACAAATGTTCCTTGCTCATATGTTAGTAGTTTTCTTTGACCTTCCAAAATTCTCATTCTCGGTCTCTTCAGTCTTCAAATTTCCTTGCTTCCGTAAAGTTCGATATGCGAGTTTTCCTTTAATTTATTCATCGACAAGTGAATGAATTATTTATAGAAAAATTTTTCGGTATTTTGTTTCTTGAAATGTGGCTCCTTATCGCAAAAAATTTATTTTTTTCATCTCCGAAAGCAGATGACATTAAATTAAAATGCTCTATCCTTATGGATAATAATGTAACAGTTTTTAAATCAGAATTTAAAGTTCTTCGGAGTTAAAAATGTTAGTTAAATTTAAAACAGTTTAGGGAAAGAAAAAAAGGAAGTTTAAAAGTTCCGAAAACTATTTCTGGGGCAATTTTGATAATACGTCAGTCAAGTTGATTTCCCTGAGGGTGCCTCGTTTACAGATTCAGCACATCCCATGTGATATGTTAAATCAAATAAATCGATTTGTTGAGAGAGGCAAGCATCAATTTAGTTTCATATAGTGAATTAGATTGGTGACATCGTGCATTGGTTTCGAGCTTTTCTGAGTTCATCTTCCTTCATGGTGTAATTTAGTGCAAGGATTATAATCTCATGCGCAGATGTGCTCGATAATATGCTGCTTCCGTTGGAAAAAAAGACGACGTCTAAAGGTAATTTGTCTTTTAAAATAAGGGCAGATTAAATTTCATCTCTCATGGTATAATAACACAATTTTTTATAAACCTTACAAGTTATTTTAAATTAAACTCAGGGAAGTGTTTCAAATATGAGAAGCTCAACTTGTTAGAAATTTTAATTTTTTTTTTTATCGGATAAGTACTCTGTAGAAAGTTTTAACTTTGGACGAGGACTCTAGAAAATACGAGGAAACTGAAATTGCATTGAAAACAATTTCAACGACTCTTAACTGAAAACAGCTACAAATTTTATGAATTGCTTTCTCTCGAGTTGCAAGCTTCTTTTATAAATAAATTGTTTTTTATTAGGATATTAAGTGAATTTATCAAAGAAAGAATGATTTTTCCTCCTAATTTTCGATAATTACTTAAGTTAGTTTAATCTTTATAGTTTGAGAGATATTCTTTTCTCAAGCAGGTTTAAAGCTATCAAAATTCTACAAAAAATAAGACCAAGATGAAGTGTTTTGTTTATTTTTCATGAAAATATTGCAAAAATATTGAAAATTTAATAAATTATTAAAATTAAGAGAATTTAAGCATTGATCGAAAAACATGTGGTGTCTTAATTTTCGACAGTAGTGTCGACATTATAAATCAGTCACAAACTTAAATGTTGAAGTCAATTTAATCTACTTTACTTTAATGCTCTAATGTCAAGATAATAATTCAATCTATTTTAGGAATGCTACTACTATTTTGTACAAATAACGCGTAACATGATAGCCTCAATGGCTTTCAGGAACCCCATAATTGAATTCTGTTTCGTGTAAATGGATCTCATTACACCATATGGTGTAGAGCGTAGATTCCAGAGTCAAATTTCCCCCTCGAGGGAGGTTTAAATCACAATTGAATTCTAATGAGTAATGGAGCAAGTAGTCCGCTTGTTGGCTGACTTTAAAATTTCCTTTCATTTACATAGTTAAATTCTACTTCATTTACAAATTGATACATTTTCGAATATCAATTTCAAAATGGTGCATTACTACAATTTTTATACGTTCTTCTCTTTTTATCTTCAGTCTTTCTCCATTTTGTTTAAATTTTTTGTTCTTGACTCCAAAAAGTCGTGGACAGTAGATATGTATCTGAAAAAGGAAAAGTTAGTCAATTGCTTATTAATGAAAGTGCTTTCTTTTATATAATATATTATCTTCAGTAGACAAAAAATTAAAGGGGAAATTGCTCTGACGTTGTCGAATAACCTTTTATCAAAGGGGTGAATTTAGCTTTCAAGAGTTGTTCAAAAATGGTCATTAATCCGTCATTTGATATCTTAACGATGAACATGAGCAGCTTGGAAAAGGTACGTGCATGCTGGCAGCTTCTGATCACGAGCAATCGTTTATTATTTACCTGCAGCAGGTGCACGTAACCTAACTTTACCGCCTGAGGTCGAAGACACGAAAAAATTCTAAATATACGAACTTGAATAACCGAGGGAGTCTTCCCATTAATCTATTACAGTCAATTGCAGTAGACTGCATAAACCATCAGTTGTTTTACCCTAGGGAGATTGCTTTGACTTTTAAATTGTATTTTCGTTTTTTCTTATAACTATCCTTAATGCCTACCTAATTGTTCTAACTTTCTTTTTGAAATCATTTGTGAAAATTTGAAGGTAACAAAATAATTTGTTGAATTAACAACACGAATCAACCAAAATTTTTGATTCCAGCAAACCAAACATTTTTGTCCAGTGGAAAAATTTTCTTTTCTGGATAACATTATAATATAACAAATTCCTTTGAACTATTGAAAGCAAAAACATTTAAACTCTTATCATCACATTAAGTAAATCATTAACATTTTTATCTTATAATATGCATTTAAACGATTTGAAAATGGGCTTGAAATGGATTCATTCATTTCTAGAATTACCAATTATGTATATACCTAATTTTACACCTGAATTAATTTACGACTGATTCATCATTTTTCTCCGGAAATCGTAATTCCCAGAAACTAAGAACGAAGTAAAATCGCTTCGGAATTCCGTTAGCAAACAAATTTTATTTGCTCTTAATAGTTGCACTTGTCAACAGTGTTATCATTGCGTGACACGCCTAATTTGGAAAGCAAACAGTTAAGCGCCTCCTTCCGCTTGCTATTTCGCTGGCATTCAATTACAACTAGAATCTCCTTTATTGCAATTGATAAGCCCCACCGACCGCGGAAACTCAACATTTCATTGCTTTCGGAGAAACTATTTTGCCCGTTACATTACACACATTCGAATTTGCTGAATAACCCGCCAACTTTGTATTTTAACCGCTAGGCGCGCTACTCGTTTTCCACTACAAGATTCGAATTCACGTAAGTCGTATGCCGGTCGCGGAGGCGCTTGGACGTTGTTGGTGCGTGTGTGTGTTTTTTAAAAATAAAAAACAAAAACACCAGGCGCCTCTTTTGACAAAAACACACAAATACTCGCAAATTAAAAAGAATTATTCAATTTTGAAAAAAAGTAATGTCAGACGTTCTGGTGTGCTCTTCAAATCTGTATCTGGCGTATAACGATAAAAACTAATTAATATTCATTGTTTTGAAATCGTGACTCAACGCACAGTGACAAGTGTGACAAATTTCTCGGTGGATTCGAGAGAAGTGCTGCTCAGTGTGATTTTAAATCAGGATTAAAAACCAGAATTGCAAATTTCTATACGGAATAAAAAACGATAGAGGTGCTTTTTCTACAGTATAATTTTTGATCTTTAAGTTTATTTATTCTGAACTTTTGTTCGGTCGAGTGAGTCAATGACTTAGTCGTGTAAGTTGAAGTATTTTCTGGTTTCGAAGGAAGAGCAGGTGTTTCTGGAATGAAAGCAAGTACTGTGCTTAGAGTGAGAATTTTGTTCTTAGTGGAAAGGTGCGAGTAGCTCTGAAGGTTTTTTTTAAGTGATACAAAATTGTAAAAGGTGAGAATTGTGAAAAAAAATTTAGAGGGTTGAGTTCAGAGTGACTTCGGGGATGATTTTCACCGGGAGATCAGTGGACGCCCTTGATGATGTTCGGGCAGTTCAGGATGATCGGCGAGAAGTCAGTGCCATTTCTGTCGCATCTGGGTGGTTTTCTAGTTTACGGAGAACGGGAAAAAAATATAAAAAAGGATATCAGAAACAGGCGAAGAGTGCTTGGGATCTCAGCACCTTGACCACGGTTAGAAACACGGTCAGTGTCTAAAAATTGTTTTTCAGTTGATCCATTTGAAAAAAAAAATGGAATGCATTTTAAGTTATCAAATTTTGTATTGTTCATTTTAAAACACTTAAATTATTCAAAGGGTAAAGTAAACGTTTTTGAATTTAATATCCATCAAACTAGTCTTGGAATTTTCTATTCCAAGTATTTTTCTGCGAAAAAAAGCTGTTAGAATTTAAAAATTTGAATCTCCAAATATAAAAGCTTTTGAATTTGTATACACGCAGTTTTGAAATTTAAATAGAGTCGAGGCTTAAAACATTTGAATTTAATTTAGTTGATAAAAAAACAAAATCACCGCCGTACTTACGTTAGCGGAAATATTTTATTTATCTTCTAGTTTCTCAAACTTGAATTGATAATTTCCAAATGGTTATTTTTTGATATCATTAAGATTAAGTATATTGTTCTTAGAGTGAAAAAACATCTGAACTAGGGAATCTGATGAAATCGATAAGACATCTAATGAAAAGCAAATAATTATATCGATGACTCTTTGATTGCGAGTAAATATGTAAATACGACGAACTAACCTATTTATCTGTTCGTGTAAATATTTTTTATTTTGTTAGTGTTATGCAATTTTTCGTATGTTTTAAGTTCTGAAATAAGTTGTCAATAAATAAGTCAAGAAATAATTTTAAGTTCTCAAATGAACAATTTGTTTTATTTCTTTTTGAACTCTAATTTGAAAATATTTAAAAAATGTAGTGATCGAAAAAGTTGTAATTCTTTTTTTTTTATTTATAACTTGAATAATATTCCAAGGCAAATTTGAGTCAATAAAAATATTTCGTTCATTTCGTTTTCAAATATTTTGAATTTTAAACGTTTCCTATTTCACGGTCGTAAATTTAAACCATTAAACTATAAACATTTAATTTCTCCCGAATCTTTACAAAATACTTTCCATTAAAGTATTCAGAGTTTCGCTCTCTAATTTCGAACTTAATTCTCGAACGAAATTTCCCTGTAAAATAGAACTCGATTTCCCTCCTAATGATATGCATTCATCTAATCGCTTCGGCTTTCAGCAAAGTCAAACTTTTTCATTGCGACGATTTGCGGTCGATCTCAATATCTACAAACAACCTGAACCTTAGAGTTTAATGATACCTTTTGAAATGTTTAAGGCGTGATTACAGCTATTAAACCTTAATCTTAAATCCACCAGAGCTAATCTTCAGACGAACCGAAAACTCAATCAGCTTGTAAATTTAATTTAAAACTTATATAATATATTAATAATAATATATTAATATACTTGCGTATATTAAATGTGACATCATCTTGAATAGTGTAAATGTTATACCCATTATTAATCTATTCTTTTATTTGTCTGTACTTCCAGAAATTAAAGAGATTGCAAATGCACTCCAGTTTGATTCACTAAGCTCGCAATTGAAATGATGCCAAACTTCCCTTCATAAATTTAACGCTTCTCGAGATTAACCGACTCTCTCAATTCAAAAATAGGTTAAAAACTCCTGTGCTTATCAATACGACATTCACTAGGTTTCTCTTCCAATTTAAAAATGAATCCGGTGGGAAAATTCTGATTTGATTCAGTAAGAAACGGGCTTACAGATAAATAATTGATTCTGAGATCAAAAGAAGAATAAAAAGCAGTTTATTGCATTATTAATCTACTGGGTTTATCAATCTGTTTGTTTGATTGATAAATTAGTCTAGTTAACTAATCAACTCGTGTGATCGGATATTCAATGAATCCTATAGGTTTTCTAAAGGCTATTCCAAAGTTTTCCATTCTTTTTTCTTTTCTTTTTTTTTTTCATATTCCCGGGAAAATTGTTTGCTTCTTTACTCTTGAGTCATATCCGTTTTCTTGAAATTATTATATTCTCATGGACAAATTGAATTTGAACATAATTCACAAGTAGTTCTCGATCGTGACCCATTTGGGCATAGTAGCACGTTCGCTATTCTTTTCTCGTCGCAGCTCACCAAATTACAACGCACGTGTATCCGTGCAGCCGTCAAGACCGTTTATAAATGCAATTACTTTGCACTGGGATAAGTACACAGAGTCGAGTGCAAGGTCCACAATGTAGGAATATTGAACATTCTTTCACAGAATGGCTATGGCGGTTATTACAATCATTACAATGACTCTGCAAGGATGTATCGCACCCTGCAATTTCTTTGCCTCCTTTCGTCATTGCGTCCGGTCTTCTATTGTTATTATCAGGGTGTCTACATATTATTATTGACTATTATTAACTATTGCCGACAGCCAAGGCAGACTCGCTTCAAAACGCCATTTGCGTAAGCAGTTCGTATTCTCATATTTTCTCAGCTATAAATAAAGCGCAGACTTCGATAGATGTTCAATTATCAATCACTCACTGCTCTCAAACCTTTCTGCGAACAAAAAAGTCTAAAACAGATTTAGGGCTGCTTTTAAATATCAGATATTGGCATTGTCAGAAATTTGAGAATTTTAGACTAAGATTTTCGAGAAAAAAATAATACCTTTATCACGAAAAAGTCACCCTTGTATCATGGAAAAAATTCGATTTTGGCAACGAAAGTAACTCTCATCTTTTAAGATGATAAGCGTACAATTTTTCAATTTGACGTACAAATCTAAAAATCGCCTTCAAAATTAATCTTGGGAGTTTAAGATGTATTTGATTATTTACGAAATTATTGATATTCAAGTAGCACTGGGTAGTATTAAAAGTAGACAGAGTTAAACTAAACTTTTGGTTGATTGACGCCTTAGAGGCGAGACGAGCTTTTAATCGACTCTTAATTGTCGACAGCTTAAGTTCCTGCCAGAGTCGTTGACCCGTTTTCTACTGATGGAATTCGTATTTCTTTTGTTGGCCTTGTGAGTTTTATATCCGATAAAGAATTGAACCACTGCCAATGATGCATTTCGTTAAATCACGTCCGACTACCGGAAACTCTGCCACCAATCGACGATTGATACGGGCTCCGCAGTTCTTTTTTTTTCCTCTATATAACCTCTTTGGAAGAGCTCTCATTTTCCGCTTGTCGGATATGATTTTCTCGGTGGAAATCGTCCCGCTGAATTTTCAATTTCATTCCCGTTTCATCGATCTATTATATTTGTTTAAAGTCTCGATTCGCTAATCATTGCAAATGCTTATCGAATTTATTTTATGCAAAATTTTAATATTTGAAACTTAAAGACTCCGAATTTAAAAGATTTGAAGCTTGAATGATCCAAATTTCTGGGCTAAGTTTAAATTTGAAGTTTCTCCGATGTCGATGGACTTCTAGCTCGATGATATTATCTCCAAATTCATGTTGAACCTCTGCATAAATTTTCATTTTGTTTGCTCGTAATTTTGTCTCGAATGCTTGACTCTTGAAGAATTTTATGAAGAGAATAAAAACTCTGTATATTTTTCGAGTGGGCGACACTGCACATGTGTCACCGACCATGTAAATGGTTCGTGTTTACACGGATCGGTGGATCTATTCTCGCTCGATGACGTTCATCCTTTTACATTTTAGTGACCTCCTGCCTTCATTGCTCCTCACTCGATTCTTCTTCATTGATCTCCATCGACAAACATCCACCAGGATTCGAATTCTCTATTCTTTAGTATCACAAAAAATAAAAAAGACTCAGAGATCATCCAGCATCACTTTTATTTAAGGCAGGATCTTAGAATTCTTGATTAAACCAAATATGTACTCTAAAAAAATGAAGATCGTGGGTGAATAAGTCTCTTTTTTTATATAAAGAAGAGTCTCTGGCCTGAGAGCAGAAAATTTTTCTAAAAATAGGCTGCAAAAAGCAAAGAGGAAATTAAAGTAAAGAGGAAAAAGTCGAAATTGCCAGAAGTCTTTTTTGAAAGAATTTTTTTTTTCCTTTAGTCCCCTCGAATCCTTACCTTTGACTTCAATTGCAATTTACTTGATCCTGGGGTATTTTGAACCCCGGAGGTAGACATTCAGAGGTTTAAGTTGGAAGCCCTGAAACGTCGAGTCATCGTCCGTTATGTAAATACCACAGAAACCTATGTGGGCTCTTTATTTCCTCTTTCCAACCTTTGTTTTCTTTTCAACTTCCCTCTTCTTCTATCATCATTTTATCATTCCATTATTTATTTTTTATATCCTGCTCCATTTTTACGAGGCATAAATATTTGTTGGAAGAAGAGCAGACTTTCTTTCATGAAGATCACTGGTTGTATTAAAATTTGGACTTGTTCCAAATAAATACCTTTGGCCTTGCGTGTGTGATCCATTAGCCTCTGAATTGGTTTTCAAAACCACGCGAACGAAGCACGAAACTAGAGAAAGCAAAACAAATATCCGAATTTTTGTCCCTTGAATATTTATGACAATGCTTTTTAATGAAAACAGTTCCAATTCTGAAAGGAAAAGACAATTTTTATAAATTTATTGATTTATTTATGACTGTAATAACTAATAAAAAGTTTCTTTTTTTTTGTTGTTGCAGGTAAGTTCAACTTTGATTATTTAAGGAATCTGTAAATCTACAATCTTCCAAGAAGACGTCAAAGCTAGATTGGAAGATTTTTTTCCAAAAGGACCTCTTGAAGATTCCATAAATCAATATAAAGTCAATCTTTTCGGATATAAAAGTCGGAAACTTTTACCTGTTACTGAATCATTGAATCGATCACGTAAAATTCCGACGATTCCAATGTCGCAGCCTTGCTTTACGTGACGCATACGTATCACTGCTTTGAAGAAACCAGATTTTATGATCGGAAGCATCAAAGTTTAATGGTCCAAGTGCTATGTCGATCCCTTCTAGGCTGACATCCAAAGTAAAAAGATACATAAGTGACATTGTCGCTTAGGTCGACTTTTCCATTGCTACGTTTAAGAGAATAACCCTAAACAACAAAGTCACTTACGTATCTTTTTACTTTGGACTTTTTAGTATGGAGATCCGGAATGAACGCAATATCTGTAGGTTGATGATGGTCAGCTGTTTGAATTGTCCTTGGCAAAAGGGCAGAGTGCAAATTCTAAAACTTGTTGCAAATGCTAATCGGTAACGGTCGATATTTTTCATTTTAATAATTGTATTTCTCGTTAAGATCTTATAATATCAGCGTTTGAGTTAATAATGATCTTCTAAATAAGTTCATTGAGTGACAATAACAGTTCTATTAGAACAAACGATCTTTTGTAAAAATTTTCTTGAATTTCATTTTGATAGAATTCTTATTTTTCAAAATATTTGATTTCTTATAATTCCGACTGGGAACATTTTTCTTGATTCAGCAATTCTGTGATTCAGTAAAAATAAAATTTATTTGTTCTGCATAAAAATTTTTTTTCTCAAGCAGAATAATTTTTCTTTAAATCGCAATATTTTTTATATTGAAATCCGACCTTTGTAAAATCGTTGTTGAATAAGGAAATAAAAATCACGCATGATTGAAGGACATTAGGCAAGTTGAAGTTTCGCTCCGAAAATGGTCGTGTGGAAATTAAAATTTATGTGGAAAATGTAGTAGTAAATTCTCTTAAGATATCTGAAGGCTACAGGGTCTTTAATGTTTTTTTCCCCACTCGTTTCGGACTAATTTTGCTCAAGCGATAAATAATAATTTATCGAGGCTGATTGCAACAAAAGTGTTTGCTCATTTTTTTAATATTTTTTAGTTTTATTTGTTCATTTATTTTATTGTTTGTTTCTTATTTTACTGAGATAATTTGATTTGATGACTAGATGAACTTGGTCGTTTAACCTGTCGATCTCAGTGAAAAGGAATTATCAATCGGCCCCTGAACTCTGACTGGTTATTCTATGCGAGGTGAAATTATTTTTTATCAAACTTCTATTCACACCGCGTGTTCATTACGCGAGATCCAATCGAACTTGGTTCATGAATATTTCAAATATTGTTGCTGCTTCGTAACTTTGAGAGACTCTAATTTGCTGGAATAATGAGCTTTGAATTGGAGATTTTGTCTGATCTTTACTTTTACTATGGGTATATTGTCTTTTTAATTAGTTTCATCTAAACTACTTGTAGCATTTTAAAATATCTAAAAGTTTTCAAAAAATGGTTGAAATTTAGAAGGCTGATATTTAGATAATCAAGAAAATTAAATTTGTAAGATGGTAATCTGGGCTGAAGCGTCTGATTAATAGGGGTTTCCTCCTGCTGTGGCTTGAAGTAACTAGTCAACGGCCTTGAGATATCAACTTTCAAGTTTCGTGCTTCTGAGGTTGTTCTTCATCATTTCTACTCTTTTATTTTTAACTAGAATTCTTCAAAAGGAAACTTTCGGTGTCAGTAAATTTTCAAACTAACTTTGCAGAGTAGAAAGTTGTTGAAAAATTTTGTCTTCATTTTTTTGGAAAAATATTGCTTCCTTTAGCTTTCATACTTCTATATTAAAAATTATATGGCTCTTTTGTTTCTTTATAAAATAACAAAAGTTGAAATTCGAGTTTCGAGCTTAGATTTGCACTGGCCATTCAAAGAGCCAGACAGTAGCCAAAGTTCAATGCTTGCTGACGACTTTCTTGGCAAATGAAAGTGCGTCTCATAAATTAAAACAGAAACGACGTCTAAAGCCAACTTTTAAATACCAAAATTCAAGTCTCTTTTCAAAAAAATAAAGCTGCTTGTCAACGGAGTTTCATAATTTAATATCTAATCGTATAGTTTTCTAAACAAATACCATTAAATATTGATTTTGAAGAAAAAAAACCTAATGACAATAAGTTCTTCAAAAACAGAAAGGTTTCGAAAGATTAATTTTAATCTTTATTAAATTGCGTCTGGGAAGAAGCTTGAGAGTTAGTCGATAGTTTTTTTTTTTTACTTTTAAGAGACCCTAAGAGGTAAACTGTCGCGAGCAGGCTTGTTTCCACGACCAGCTATCGGAGAAGGAAATGCGAACTAACGACAAAAAAGGACTTCTTCAAAGTCCCTTCCGTCTAGCCAACCGGTTAAAACGTCGGTTGCCATAAGTTCCTCAGTATTTTAACAAGTCGCTGGTTGATGGAAGTTCCTTGACCCTTCAAAGGTTCCACCTTGGCACTCTTAACAACCCAGTTTTGCCTCTATTCAGCCTTCAAACTGCCCTAATTAGTCTGGGAAAATAACCACGAGTTTTGTCTAGTTTCATCCAGGTGTTTTCCTAACTCGTGTGAAAAAGATGTTCAGATCCGGGAATTCAGAAATCCTATGAATAAACAGACTCCTAATCAAACAAGCACAATCATTTTAACTGCAATAATTGATTGCAAAAAGGTACAAATCTTTATTTTATATTTTTTTTCTCTTATCGGATTTTATTTTATTTCAGATTCAGTTTCTAAATGCCAACTTTTGCGACATTCTTCAAGGCGCTATCAACATTGTACTCGGCAAGAGCAATGAATATTTTCTTCTTCGAAATCTCCGGAGGGATCTCGTCGTTAAAAAAAAAAACGCACCTGTAATTCTACCTTCGGAGGCCCAGAGCGGTGTACATGAACATGACTTATGAGTATATATTATAGAAAATCAAGGTTCGCATCGTCGAGTGCAGAAATGTCGAACCGCCGCATTCCAGCTGCTTTTAACGACTGGCGAATGACCCTCTTTCTTCGTTACCTCGACGCTAATCGTTCCGTAACAAAAGTGCGCTCTTTAAGCCAGCCAATCCTTGACCAGCATTGCCGCTTAACTCCCGTTATTGACCCAAACTTCGTCTAACAGCTAAAAATCAAAAGCGCGTAAACAGGTTTCCTCAAAGCCCATTAGCATTACGATTTTTTTACCTTAAACTTTATGTTGTATGAGATCCTACCGAGAAATATTCAATATTGTATACTATTCTGTGAATTTGCGATTTTAAAATCGAGAAGTACAGACTGAAATTCTCTTCCAGTTGTATTTTAGATATAAGAATTTCAGATTTGAGGATTTTGGATTTTATTCGCCAAAGTCTGATCAAAATATTCTGGACTGTTCCAAAATTTACTAAATGTCTAGAATCTTTTAGTCTCTGCAAAAATCCTTAGATTCTTAGGTACTGAAGTTCCTTCTTCTTAAGTCCTCAGAATCTTCTCAAATAGAATCTTCCAGAATATTCACAAATTTTTTATGAAGACTTTCTAAAGGGCTCCAGTATATTCCTTAATTTTCTATATTTTTGTTTTCTATATAATTTTATTTTTCTCTGAAAGTCTCCTATTTTTGAGAACAAAGTTGTCTATTTTAAAAGGCCCTGAATTCGGTTTAAAAAAAAACCTCGTTAGTAAGTCGGGTATCAGCATTAAATCTTCGTTGAACCTGACTAATCTAATAATTCTTTTTTCGTCCTGTTTTGGAGCTTGCAATTGGGATCTCTTAGGGAGACTGAAAAAAGTTTAGTTGGAAAAGATTTGGCCGCATGTGGGCTAATGTAGCTAGGCCGTGTCGAATTGGCTGCAACATTCGTGCCAATTCTAGATATTTTGGTAAAATGCCACCGGGTCGAGTAGCACGTGTGCTAAAATAGCGACAACGAAGGCTTCAAAACTTATCTCGGCTAATGTGTTTTTTACGTTCGTTATCATCCTTAGACGACGTTATTATACCTTCCTCCTTCAACCTCCAAATAAAAAGTTACAAACACACATATTTGTTAAAAAAGAATTTGAAAAAAGTTTTTCTCCCAAGATTTTTTTTCAAAAATAAAATAGAGTGAACAGACCTTATTTGAAGAAACTTTTTTTTTAATACGTTATTCTAATCTAACTTTTAAATGCAAACAGATAAAAAACAGGTTCTTTTCTACTTTTTAAATTTTTTATAATTTCTAGAATGAAGTACTAATTCTTAGTTACGATTCTATAAAAAAATCTGCAAACTTGGGCTCTTAAAAAATTATTTAACTCAATTTTGTTTGCAATAAATTGTGATTCGAAGTAGATTTTTAACTTCCTTCCGAGTATATTTAATTTTCCTCTTGTATCAGTAGGAAATAGAGCGTTCGTGAATACATTGCGGACAAGAATTAAGTACAGTCAAGAAAAATTCAATGGAGCGAACTTATGTCACACTTTTTTATCTGTGTCAACCGGGTAACGACGTCGAAGGCGTGCATGATCGTTACAATAATTATACAAGTGTGACAACAAATCTGGATAAAATTATAGACTTTTTATTAATCTGAGTAAATTTCTAATTAAAAGACAGGCTCGTCTTCTTAATATTGAATAATTTACCATTTAATTTCTAGTATTTATTCATTTTCATCAACTTTTTTTCTGATCAAGTGAAACCTTGAAATGTCATGATATCCATTTTTCGTTTACTTTCAAGAAATTGAGGTCATTGGTGCATAAGATATAAAAGCGTCTGCTTCCACTTATCGAAGAAGGGTTGTAAATAGCCCGGTTAATTATTCCGGTTGTGAGATTAGGCGCCTTGCTTTCTTGTTGCCAGCTGGCTTTTGGACCTTCGGCTACAGAACCGGGAGAGCATTGCTGTGAAATAGATGTCTGTCTTTTTAGAATCGCAAAAAGGCCTCGCTATTGTCTTCACAAACCAACCCCCGGCCCGCATCAAACTCCAACTCACTCTTTCCACTCCTGGATGAATGAAAAAGTTCAGAAAAAAAGATGCAGAGACTTTTCTCTTTCAACTTGTGGCCACCATTGTTTTCCTCGTATCGAAAAAACACTGAGTGCTTCGCTCTAATTCGCAAAAGATATTTGCTTGAAAAATGAAAAACTGCATCTGCGTTAGGGAAAATTCGCCAGATTCATTTTTGTTCTTGCAGTTAATTATTACTTTTTTGTTAGGAAAGAAAAAATTTCTGAGGTTCTCTTTAAAAAATGTTAATGAACTTTGGTTTATTATTTCAAAAAATATTCATGAACATTGGTTTATTATTTCAAAAAATATTCATGAACATTGGTTTATTATTTCAAAAAATGTTAAGGAACGTTGCTTTATTATTTCATCTGATATATAATGTTTGTATTCTTTGTTGAATTTATTTCTTTTTTAGTTCTAAAGTTATCTCGCAACCAGGAAGTGAATTTGCTGGGAATTATCTCCATCTCAACAGTCAAATTGCCATCTGATACAAAAAAAAAAAAAAATAATAAAATAAAAAATACTTGGAATTGAGGAAATTTTTTTTAGCAATCATCCGAGGTTCTTCCGCAAAAGTTGTCACGCAATCCAGAATTCCAACTTTCATTCATAAAGAGCTGGATCAAAGTTCGCATTCTTTCACGTGAATTCTTGGGTGAATTACGTTGGTTTCTCACGAACGTCGAAAGCTCGTGTGGACGACCTTAAGATCGACCGGATGGAAACCAAAAGAATAAAAGAACGCGGGTGCAACCGCGTCATACGAGTTGCCATAATCGCAGTTCAACATTATACAGGAGAACAATGAAACTCGCCACCAATGGCTCCGTGGAAGAGTTATTATCCTTTTCTTTTATCGCAAAAACTCGTTATAACGAGGATCCGAAAGGACTAAGGAGTTTCTTCCGCTCCTTTGACCAAGGATCGTTGAGGCCGATGAAAAAATTTGTCATACCGGAAATTGTCGATATAGCTACAACTCCTTCCTGCGGATATTGGCGAATTCTCGAGTTCAGATCGGAGAGTAGATTTTTTCTACCCTGAAAACATTACCTTTCATTATGGGTTCTAATTTTTTGATGGCGAAGAGTTCTGTAGTCAGGGGAAAAAATGAATTAGATTATTATTTATTTGGTCAATGAAACGAATGGTTTTTAGTCGCCCAAAGAAATTTTAATTGATGGTTTTTTAGAATTAAATTCTACATAATAATTTTGGAAGAAGGAAAACTTAAGCTATTCTTTTGAACTTGTGAATAAAGATTTTTTTAGAATTTAATTCAATTTTTTATCTAATTATTTTATTATATTCATTGTAGTCATTCAAGAAATTCGATTCCATAAATAATGAAGTATTCTTTCCTTGAAAATGGAAAACGCGATTAGCGACTCCTTCCACTAATTTAAGATTAGCACTGATTATGTTCTCTTTACTCGATTCTATCTTCATTTCTGCACTGCGTAAAACTGAATAATTCCTCGTCCTTTATCCTTTTTTTTTATGACAAAGGGTCCCATTTTGCTGCAATTTACTATTTTCGTCCCTTCGATCCTGGCACGGAGGGCCACACCTCTGTGAACTTACCCCAACTTAACAACGCAAGGCGTCTCGTGTTTGTCGCTTAACACACACAGGGTGTTCACTTTTATCGAACTCGAACCACCTATCAAACTTCCGCTAGATAAATCCAACATCCAAACCGAAAAAAAAAAGATTAGAGACCCTTTTCTGGACTTTTATTCCAGTTTTTTTTAGATGTATTAATAATTCGATTTCAATTCGCAATTCGAAGTAATTAAATTCTGGAATTATTTATTATTCTGGAGAAATTTAGATTTACATAAAAGCATTTAATATTTACATTAACCCCAACAAAAAATTATTGAAATTTTAATGTTCGATGTTTAAGGCTGCATAATCAATTAATTTGCTTTATTGATTAGTCCAGGCAATTAAATCGTGGATTATTGTTTTAGACACTGAGTATAAATGGGAGGATAGAGGTACATTCACCCCTGTCAGGTGCACGAACCTCTACAGGGTGTGCTAGCATAGGATTATAAATGCAAACGACATCTGATATCAAAAATTTAATTATTCTTATTACTACTTGCTCATGAAGGATGCTATGAATGATTTAAAATCTTTTTTCCATCGAAAATACAAAGCACGAAAATTTGTAATTTTATGTTATAGATTTGGGAATGCCAAATTTTAAAGTAATTAATTTCATATGATTGCTATCTGTGGCTTAATAGTAATATGGATTGTTTTTAATTTATTTAATTATATTTTTTAATAATATTTATTTTTTAAATTGAGTTCTGCAATGATTTTTAGCTCTTCATGACTCAGTCAGCCTTTTTCTAGAAAATCATTCCAACCATTGGCAATTTTCAACCTCCCTCTGCAAAACCAGACCCTCTGTATTGTTAACTAATAATTTCAGTGAGGATCGAGGGTTCTTTTTCTCCTCGTTTCCTCCACCCTCGTTCACTTCTTTATACAATCGTACATTCATACCCTTTTTTCTACTCCTCTATGGTTTGTGCGATGGATATCTGCGTTCCACAAATCTATAGACTATCTCTCTCGATTATAAATATGTTATGCTCGCGTGCAAATTCTCTACTCTGGTAGACATGCATTGCAAAAGGGTTCGCTGATCGATAATACAAATTACAGTCTGCACGTTTCAAAATTGTCCTTAACTGAACGACACGTCTGGATCGAACCAGAAAATTCCAGTTTTCTTGACAAAATTCATCTCCAGGGTCACGTTCAATGTCTTGTAAAATGAAAGTCGTGGTATCAATGCTCTTTAAATATTAATATTTTGATTTTTGTTCATTTATTTTATTCAAAAATTTTATACTTTTACCTTCCGAATTTCATTTTTATTAAGGTATGCAGAAGTTAACGTCTAAAAAGATGGTTACTTTTTAAATTAAGACTTTTTCAAAGATATGAAAGGAATTTTTAAATAGATTTAGCAGAATTTATTTTTTTTCTGCAGAATGATTTTTGAAATCATAGAATAATAGTATATTTTTTATTCATTTTTATTCTTGTTCGACGAAGAGATACTATTTGTATGGATCCTATCTTTTCTTTTCCTTAGTTTTCCCAAGATATCTTATAATGCACAGGTGGTAGAAAATAAAAGAAGCTCCATAATCACGTTCTTCAAAGGTTTCGCGTCTTAGCCGGCTTTATCTTTATACATTATACATACATGCACTCCTCAATCCTATAAGATTTCTCCTTAAACTCGTCAGAAGATTATTCTTTGATTTATTAGTTTCGACACCAACAAGAAAGATTTTATTTACTTTGCCCTTCAGCTGAAAACTCTGATCAATATTTTTATCACCACCTAATTCAAGATTACATGTATAAAGTTATTCGAAATTCGTAATATCTATAAGATTAATTTTCTTACAGTTAAACATTAATCTCTGATAAATATTGAAAACTCGTGAAAATGGAAATATAAATAAATTACTGAAATATAATTTCATGAAGTGCTTATAATATTTCTGTTTAATTAAGAGGGGCATGTGAAACAGAGACATTCTTATTGGATTGTTTCATTTCAAAAATAGAAGGATGCTTTTTTATGAAATTAGAACTCGATTGTCAAGTAAGAGGGGACTATAAATATTCTTGAAACGCGTTTTGTAATAACACGTGTTGGGAGTCCCGATGACTTCCGGGGGATCAAAGAGTCTCAAAATGTCGTCCATGTTATGACTATATCCGGCCCAAAATAAACTCCACTTCCTTAAAAGAAAATAGTTTAATAAACACTTTCGTTCGCAAGTTATCCTCCAATTTCAACATTAGACGACAAATATCTTTCAAATTTAAGAGTTAATTCAAACTAACATTATTTTTTTATAGGATTGCTCTCTTCCAAACTTCTAATCTAATCCTGAAAAGAAATGAATTCAAAATATATATTTTTCTCTAACATTAAAATTTCTTTTCTTTTTTTTTATTTATCTATTTATTGAACTCCAATTATTGAGTTATCTAATTTAAAAGTCGCACTTACATTTCTATGACAATAATAATTATTCAGTATTATTTGTTCTTTCAAATTCAGCGACAGGATTTCTCAAACGCGGAAATAATCTGAACTTTAATTGGAGTTCCGTTATAAATTAATTGAAGTGATATACACGAAAACTTCCCAAACTGCTGCTCTCGTAATGAGGCCAAACTAATTGTTTTGATCACGAATTGAAGCAAATCCTCTGCAAGTTCTCACGAAATGTTCAGGAAATCGTAAATTTACTATTAATTCACTGTTTTTACAATTTAAAAAATATTTTATTTTGAAATTGATTTAACTTCTTTATCTTTAAAGTTATTTAGCTTCTTAATTTTAATTTGGATCAGAAAATTATAAAGGGTAGTGGTTAATTAAAATTTTGATTCTACAATTAGAAAAATTGTTACTTCTCAGGCTTAAGGGTATTTTTGAACGCAACAAAAAGTAACTCAGGAGCGGACGCTCCGAGGTCGTCGTTGTCGAGTGCCTTTCGTGTTCTTCATTTTCTTATCAAACTGGTGTAAAACAACGAGTTTCTATCTTGATTCACAGAAACTCAAAGGCATTGCAAATCATTTTTTTAAAAATTAAAAAAATTTTGAAATTTTCAAAGGATGCTTCAAATTTCAATAATATTACATAAAGTAATTATGAACTTCAAAATGCAAAGCATGACAATTCCAAAAGTTATCGAAATTAAAGGCTTTGAAATTCGGATGCTTCAAATTTCAAAACCTAACAAAATGTGAATTTAAAATTAGAGGCTTTTTCCTTTTTAAGAAATTTTAAATTCGAATATGTTCTTTAAATTTTTTATTGCCTAGCCGATCTCAAAATTTGTAGCTTCTAAACGCCTTTTTTAAAAATTGATATTATTAATAGAGATGTGCACCCGTCCGATCGAATTGTCAGTGCAAATTGGTACCTTTTTGGCCACGTTTAGAACATTAAATTTTTCGAAATTCAGTTTAATTCTAAAAGAAATTGAAG
>JBAGKK010005985.1:0-12364 GCA_037177015.1 Euceroptres primus | reverse complement strand
TGATTTTTGGCTTCTGGGGGTCTCAAAACGTGGAGATTTATCAAAACCGGTGGGGGGGGGGGCGGGATCAAATTTCAGACGAAACCATTACACTCTCATGTTATGGGAATGTAAAAATTTCTAAATTGAAATTCTCGTCCTTCTTATTATTTTTAGAAGTAATCTTTCTTTTATTCACTCACTCATTCTTATTATTTATATATTCAATATTTATTCTTGAATAATCGATGTTTTCTGGGAGTTGAATTGGGGGAAAGTAGATGTCATATTTTAGCAAAAGAGGCGAGTAATATATTTTCCATTAAAGAATGAAGGGATGCTGTTTACTTAAAGGAACTTTTTAGGTATCTTTGAGTGAAGTTTATTGTCCCTCAGAAAAATATGTAAATGAATCAATTAATATACCTGAAGCTCAGATCATTTTAAATTTTACGATTCAAGAAAGTTCTATAAAACAAAAAAAACTTTCTCTATAGTAAAAAAAACTATTATGCATATAATTTACATGTGTTTTTAAAACTACTGGTTTACACGAATTAATAATAATTAATAATAAATAAACATGAAAAGGGATTGAAAGGATCCATAAATTTACTTTTTGGAATTTTTAGAATCACCTATCAGCCAATATCAATGGTAATATTTTTTTTGTAGCTTGGAGCAACTGTAATTTTCTTTCCATAAGCTTATAGTCCCTTTTTTGTTATCATAAAAAAATTAATTATAAGTGGAAGTTAAATAGGAGTAAACTTTGCCTTTTTTTCTGGAATGAGAAAACTGTGAGTACTTCTAATCGTGTTTCTGGAAATCGAATGTAAGAAGTGACACTTATTGTCGACTTTCTGAAAGGTGCTTGTGTTGATCGAATGTTTTCTTTTAATTAGAAGTCGACCTTTAAGGGTTGAATAAAGTTAGAGTTGGTTTTCAAGACAGAACAGGAAATCAAGCTAAGTGCTGATGTAATATCCTAAGCACGACTTTTGCGTTCGATGGAAAACTGCTACTTTATCATGTAAAATATTGCCCTAGTCATAAATGTGCAAGTGATCAGCGGTCCAATTTTACTTTATAATTTAAACTCCGTCGCATCAAACTTTGGATTTTAAAAATTCAAGGAAAAGAGCTGCTGAAAACAGCGTGGAAACATTTTCTTGGTGAGCATCGTGATGTCCCTGAAGCATACATAAAATCAAAAGTTAAATAATTAAAATAATTGGAAAAATGCAAACGAGCCTTTCACGAAATTGACTAGTATTTTCATTAAAATTTAAATACATTTTTTTTAAATGTGAGAAAATATTTCTGATTGAAGTTTAATATCAGTTGAATATAAAAGTGACAAGAAAGAAACGTTTTGAAAAGATTAAAGTATCTTTTGTGAAAGATTAATTGGTGCTCATTTTTTTTTAATTTCACGCAGAGGAATTGAAATATTTAATCACGTTTTGCTGTTTCAGTTCAAGTAGTTTCGTGGGTACCATTGCATTCAAAATTAATGAATCATTACGTCAAGTTAAGCGTGCATTAAAATTAATAGAGATAATTAAGCTGACCTGGTGGCGCTCCTACATATTAAATTATTATCTTCGACGAGTCTATGAGGAAACTTGAAACTCCCACAAGGGGACACTTAAACGTGAAATATCTCACACTCAAAATTTTTGTCGAAATTGGGACAAATTGGATAAAATAGCAGCAAAAAATCTTGAAACATATAATTACTTTTTTTATGCAATGCAAAGTGCTCTCAAAAATGGAAAAATAGGGGGTTTTTTTTCACAAAAAGAGGGGAATAATTTAAATTAAATACAGTCTTTACGTTTCCACGAAAGGTAAAAAGGAACAATCCTTTTATCAGAAAATTTAAATTGAAGTTTATTCAGCTCTATGTTAAATCTTTCACTTCGTTCACGAATTTTATAAAAATTTTCTGTTTAAAAATTATGTTATTGGAAAATCATAATGAATAAGTTTTAAAGAGTTCTGAATTATCATTTGGGAATAAGTTTCTTTAGTAAAACAATATATTTATCGAATTAAATTATTTTACGATTTGAAACATTATACAATCTGGAACATTTTCACATTTTTAATTATTCAGTTTTGAATGAATAATTCAGAAAACGTTCCATTTTTAAGACTAAATTTAAAATTGTACAATTTTATAAAATTCGAATGTTTAAATGTATATAAAAATTTTACTTAAGTCGCTAATTGTTCATATCATATTCAGTTTTCAATGCTTATGCCCACAGTCTCTTTTTCTCCTTTTGGTCACTTTTTAAAAATATATGGTCAATTTTTACACTTCTTTAAAGAATTTTTTCCACTGTTTTCATCCATATAAATATTGAATCTTATTGGAATTTATTAATTCAGTCCGTATTTTAGGGAAAAAACGAGAAGAAAGGGAAAGTTTCTTGAAAAAGGGGAAACCTATAAAAAAGGAAAAAAATAGGGGAAAGACTATGAAGCCTGGCAATGTCATTTTGTAGTTAAATTATTAATGTTTGATTAAATGACATATACTTTTTAAAATTTTAATTTAATTAATAATTAATTTCAATTAATTTTTTAATTTTTATGAAATTATTTTCTTATTTCTTTTTATGCAATAAATTAAAAGTAATTATAAGGACTCAACTTTTCGGGTACACTTTATATTATCAACAATTAATGTGCCCATTAGACACGAGAGTATGTTTATTTTGACATTAGCAGTGAAGGCAGTTTCTCAAGTGGACATATACTTGTAATTTTATACGTCCTTGCAAATATGATCGAAAGTCCGCCACTTCAACTTCCCTTATTCACTCCTGTGTGGGAGAAAAAATTATTTTTTGTTTCCCTAAAAAAATGTATAAACTATTATAATTTGTTCCAATTGATTAAATATTTTTCATACATTCATTTAGTTCAATTAATTATAGATTTATTTTTGTTTTTATATTGTTTTAGATTTAGAATTTCAAAATTCAATTAAGTAAATAGCAATAAAACATGCAATTTTAATATAATTTGTATTTAAATCCCTACTTCCCTGTCAAAGTTAATATTACGATCTGAAAAAAAATATAAAGTGGGTAAAGATTTCAGATATATAGTAGCATAAGCTCTTATCCTATAATTTTTTTAGGGTAGATTTATTGCCACTGGAACGATTTTCCTCATAATGATCCTCATAAAAATTATGTTCTAAATATTGATTAACTGCGATTAATAGATTTTAATCTCTTAATTTCAGTGAAAGAACTTTAAAAATTAATTCTGTATAAAACTTTTATTACACATTTTTCAATTATACTGCAATAAATTAAATTAAACATCATTTTAATCATGCAATTGTAAATTATTCATTGTCATTGAAATATTTCTTATTGTAAGATAATGATAGGGAATCAAATGACATTGTACTAATATTGAAAACGATTAAACCATTTTAAAAAATTGACAGGTATGTATTGAATACTTTTTTCTGAAAATTCGAAAAATGGATAAATTTGTAAATTTTATATTCAAGAGTAGACTACAATTTTAATTATTATTATAATATTCCTTGGTTTTGAATATATTGGAATAATTTTTACAAAGATCCTTCTTCTATACTTAAAGAAGCTTTGAAGTTAATTATTAATTATCTTGAATATCAAATAATTAATTATTTGATAGCTTTTAAAAGTTAATTATTAATTATCTTGAATATCAAATAATTAATTATTTGATATCTTTTAAAAGTTAATTATTAATTATCTTGAATATCAAATAATTAATTATTTGATTATCGATTATCAAATAATTAAAAATAAATAAATAATTACAAATAAAATTGTAATTAACAATTATAACAACAAATAAAATTGTAGTCTAGTTAAATATAAAATTTCCAAGTCTATCGATTGTTCATAAAAATTTTCAGAAAAAGCTATTATATCAATTTTTTTAAATGGTTCAATTTTTTCCAATATTAGTACAATGTCATTTCATTCAATCATTATCATTATATCTTACAATAAGAAATATTTCACTGGCATTAAATAATTTATAATTACATGATTAAAATGATTTTTCATAACACCTAAATTGAAAATTGGACTTTCGAAGCCTGTACAGCCTGGCGAAAGTAGGAATTTCAACCCTAGGGTTGAAAGTAAAACACAGCTGACAGAAACTGTTTAGCGACGGAGTCACATTACGGATTGAAGTTTCTGTCAGCTGTTTTTTACTTTTAATCCTACGGTCGAAACTGCTACTTTCGCCTCATTGTACAGGCATCGAGTCGAATTTTCAATTTAGGTGTTTTGAAAAATTGTATACGTGACTTGGGGAGAAGCAACGATGTCAACTCGTGTGATAAGCTAACCTCACACTTGTTGAAATCGTTGCCTTTCTCCCCTCGTTACGTAATTTAATTTAATTTAATTTATTTATTAAATTAAATTAAATTTAATTTACTATATATTATTTTTAATTTAATTTAATTTACTACATATTATTTTAATTTAATTTATTGTTAATTTATTACAAATTGGAAAATTTGTAATCAATTTTATTACAAATTGAAAAATTTGCAATCAATTTTATTACAAATTGAAAAATTTGTAATAACAGTTTTATACAGAATTACTTTTTACAGTTCATTCACAGAAATTAATTGATTAAAATTTAAGAAATTTAAATTAGACTGAAATCTTTAAAATCCCATTTAACGTCCAAGAGTTTGCATTTTAATTGATTAAAATCTATTTATCACAGTTGATCAATATTTAGAGCATAATTTTAATTCTTTTTAATTATAAAGAGTTCTTTGCAATTTTTTATTATGATACTCTTTTATATATTTTTTATATGTACAGTAGGACCTCCACCATGTCATGTCGGATCTCCTTTTTCTTCCTACAGGACCACTGTGAAAAGAAAAAGGAGATCCGACATGACATGGTGGAGGTGCTACTGTATTTATATATTTTATTATGCAAAAAGACTCCATTTCTCTTTCTTAAAATGAATCGAAAATTTTTATTAATAGTCCATATGATGTGATGAACTAAAATAGAATTTTTCTCATTACTCTAATAATGTTTTTTTCACGTGACAGATGTGCCACGTGTTTTTCAATGGTTCGATGTACTCCCGTTTACTTATTTCAAGTTCGGTCCACGTGACTCACTTCTGAATAAAATTGTGCATACACATGTTTTCAACCTGGTTTACGTAAACCTTTCGTTTCTTGATAGCAACGTGATTCTTTTGAATAAATAATTATGCCATTATAAATAATAATTTTTTAATTAAATTATAATTTATGATTAATAATAAATCATGTTAATATTTATTATTATCTATGTTTATTAATGATTATATAAATAAATATAATAATAATTGTAATGTTAATTATTAACCATATAAATTAATTATAAATATTTATTTTTGTTAAATTGAAGTATGTAATAGGGAAACATAAAATGTTATTAAAAGATCACGCCTGACCACATCTGATACTTCTCTACTTAAAGCTAGAGACCACGTCATCGCATCAGTAGATTAGGAAGTTTCCGAACAGACTTCGCCCAACCCAGATTATCCTTATCTACTTGATTATCCCCCGAAAAACCGGAAGAATAAAACATTCAAAATTAGTCAATATCGATTTTTTAACTTTTTATTAATTTAAATTCATTATTTAATTATTTCAGTTAATCAATTAAAATTTTTAATTATTCTCGATGTTTTATTAAACAACAAAAGTTTATTGAGTATTTGGATGTTGGTGGTGAAATTGGCTTTAGGGTCACAAACATGAAATCAATGTATCATTGAATCGAGTCGATTTTTAAACTTTATTGAGTATTTATGAGTACTTTCTTAAACTTTATTGAGTATTATTATAAAGTTATGCAATGAAAATTTAATTTATTGAAAAATTGAAATTGTTTAGAAACTTCTTTTGAAATAAAAATTAAACTGAAGTGGACCCAATCCATTTCAAATCAGTAGTAGAAACAGAATAGTCACCTCCATTGTAATAGTTTGACAGTTAAATTGTCGATCCTTAGTTAAATTGCAAATTTTTTCATAGATGAAACGTGCTATTTTTTGAGGAAATTAGGATTATTTATTAATATTTAATATTATTGTTTAATATTATTTGATAAAAGGAAATAATATTTTTCTGAGTAAGCAAAAAGTTTTTTTCCACAAAGTTATGAATATACTTAAAAGCTTAAAGCTTACTTAAAAGCTTAAACTTAAAAACCAATTTTCTAAAAACGTACAAATTTTTCTTCAAACCTCTAATTTTGAACTAATGAAGATATTCAAGTTTTTTTTCCTGATTTAGAATTATTTATCGTCCTGTTTTGAAATTTGTTGAAAAATTGGAAAACAGTCCAAATTAAGAAAATAACAGTGATTTTCTTCAAAATACAAGAAGCCGAATTGAAAAGAAGTTTTTCTTTCAAGCACAATTTGGGAAATTTTGTTTTTAAACAATGCAAGATGAATTTTTCTATTTCTCAGATTAAAATCATACTCAGGAATTTTCTGTGTTATTAATATATAGTACTTATATTAGTATTAATAGATAGTACTTATATTAGTATTAATATATAGTACTTATATTAGTATTAATATATAGTACTTATAGTCTTTATAACTTATTTTAATGAAGTATAATTTCTAAATTCAACTTGATACTCTTTAGGTAGAAGGCAAAGTTCGCAGTCGTCCATAGAGTAGAATGCTGATGTGGTTATTGAAATGACCCCGTCGAAAAGATTTTATCGCCTCTATAAACTTTACCTGTTCGTATCGAATCACAACCGATGTTCCTAACTACTCGTGTCATATCTCGACTATTTTTTATTACCATAGACTGAGTTACGTTAAATGTTGCGATTCTTTTGAATGGCTTTCATTACCTTCCATTACAATGCCTTCTATGAAAACGACATCGTAGAGGTGCATCTGTGTCATTCATTTCCGAATTCTAAACAGAAAAAAATTACATTAAAAATCGTCTATAATGAATTTAGTAACTCAATGTATCGTTCATTAAATATGTAAATTTGATTTTATTTGAATTTGATTTCATGAAAGATTATACATTATATTAAGGTAATAACTATTTGTCATCTGTAAACGGAGAAACGAACTGAGAATAAAAATCTGTTGGCATTTGAAAAAAAAATGTAATAAAATGACGAAAGGTATTTAAATCAGAATTGTTTGGAATTATTCTTCGATTAGGTATTTACCTTGATTATTTACCAAGTGGCCTCAAAATCATGACTTTTGTCATTTGGAATTAGACCAGGTGAAGCGTAAATCACACGAATGCAATTTGTAAATCCACTCCCTTGATGCCATGAACTAACAATAATAACGGCGTCACCAACTTGAACAAATTTACACTGACGAAGATAATTCATGCCCGTCTGAATTCGACAATCCATGTCTTTACTCCAATCCCGATGAGGCGAATCTAAAATTATAAAATATAATATAATATAAAATAATAATACAAAACAATTAATTTAACCACAAAATAATGATTTAACCCTTTGTGCTAAATTAATGTTTAATTAATTAATGTTTGGTGATTTTTTGTGTATAACTTTATTATTATTGGCACTAAAGATTTCCAAAAATATTTTTAAACTTCTTCAGTAAAGGATCCCGCACAAAACGTGAAGAAAAAAGGTCTCGGTAAATTTTACTGACATTAATTTATTTTGTAGTTCATAAAAATTTGCCGAAAGGACTTGAACCGATTATGACTAGTTTTTTCTTTGTGCGAGGTCCTTTACGATCTTGCATCCTGGTTTTCAGATTCAAAATATATAATAGTTTCCTAGAAAAAATTTAAAAACATCCAAAATTTTCATTTTTTGAATAATATTTTTTGTTTCTTTAGATCACAAAATAGCTCCTACAGGCAAAAAATGCATTTAAATGATTTCGAAACCAAATTTTTTTCCAAAAATCTCATAGTCTAAAATACAAAATTTTCAACTGTTCGGCGATGGCTCATAATAATTTTTAGATTTTTAATTTTTCTCAAGTTAAGCTTACTTCTGTAATGAATGGGATGTATGCCAAAGTAAATTTGAAGCCACCGGGAAGCAATTCCATGTCGAGAAATAGCCACAATTGGACAACGTGGCCTGTAAATGGACAGCATCATCGCAGAGCGACCTGTCGTTGTTGTTACGATAATTGCTGCTGCGTTGCATTTCATAGACATTTCCACTGCTGCTATTGCTACCGAGTGTGTGGGGTCCAGAGGAATTAAAGCCTACAACCAGGAATCCCAGGTCTTTAATCATTCACGAGAGCAGAATTTCAAATATAACATTTTTTCTAAATATAGGATGTGCCATTATTTATTCAGCACTAGGGTAGGCTGAAAATAAACTTAGTTTCCGGATCAGGATCAGAAAAATGTTTTTCTACATACAAAGATAGCTGTCCATGATATTTGGTGGATTTTCAAAAAGAAAAAATACGAGCTTGAATTTTTGAAATTAACAATTTTGTTATGAATGCAATGCGAACATTATGGTGAATATTCTTAGGTGCAGTTTGTAGCAATAATTAAAAGCAAAACAGACAAAAAAAGGGCAAAAATTCTGTTTGACCTTATGTTTTTTTTTTAAAGAAAAGAAATCCTACTTTGACAGTAGAACATAAATTAAAAATTGAAAACTTTTCAAGGTTGAAAGCATAAAACTGCGTTGATTTCGAAAGAAAGATATTGGATATAAAATAGCTACGTAGGAAAATTGAGACTGAATAAATTTCAGTACATTTCTCCAACCTTGACATATTGGAAACTCGTATGTATGTTTAAAAAATTCATTTTATTGCAAGCAAATACCTTGTAACTCAGTTCTTCAAAGAGCTGTCGTTGCCATCTTGCACTTTCAGCTTCTCTGCATACGGTATCAACTTTCTGAATCAAATCTGTTGTTTCTTTAGCGTCCATAGCACCAGTAGTGAGAAAAATGGTGTCAGCACCCTCGAGAACAGCGTTTGCAATTTCGCCCATGTTCATTTTTAAATGGCCACTCTCGTCCCAAACTTGAAAGCCTACCACCACGGGTTTTCCAATCTAAAATGTAAATTAAATCCCATTGTTCCAAATTATTTTGGTGGCTTTCCAATATTGTTGAAAACTTAATTGCCTTGTTTATTTCATTTCATTCGTTTCATTCATTTAATTAATTAAATGATTTTTAAATTAACTAATTCATTCATTCAATTTAATTTAATTAGATTAATTAAATTAATTTAGATTAATTAAATTCATTTTAAATTAAAAGGATCTCCATTTATTATTTATAAAATAATTATTATTATACTGATTAAATGTTGATGAGTCAGTTTCGACCTTGTACATATTAGATCCTTGATCTACATTGATTATTTTAAATTAAAAGGATCTCCATTTATTATTTATAAAATTATTATTATTATACTGATTAAATGTTGATGAATCAGTTTCGACCTTGTACATATTAGATCCTTGATCTATATTGATTATTTTAAATTAAAAGGATCTCCATTATCAAGGATCAAGGATCTAATACTGATTAAATTATAATTTAAATTTATAGCAATTAAATTTAAACTTCTTCAATTAAAAGCCTAGATATTTAAATTATTTAGTACTATGGACATTCTAATAAACCTAGATATTAAAATTTTAGATTAGAGGCCTCCAACTTCTTTAATTAAAAAAAAAATTCAATATAGAGATATTGAAACGAAAAAAAAATAAAGAAGGAAATAGAAAAAGAGAGAAAATGTGAGAAAAAGAAAGAAAGAAAGAAAGAAAGAAAGAAAGAAAGAAAGAAAGTGGGAAAGAAAGAAAAAGAAACAAAAAAGAAGGAAAGAACAAAAGAAAAGAAAAAGAGAGAAAAAGTGACAAAAAGAAAGACAGAAAGAGAACAAATAAATAAAAAGAAAGAAAAAGAAAGAAATAGCTCAAAGAAAAAGAAAGGAAGAGAGAAAAGAAAAAATGAGAAAAAGAAAGAAAGTGAGAAAGAAAAAATAAAAAAGAAAGAAAGTGAGAAAGAAAAAATAGAAAAAGAAAGAAAGTGAGAAAGAAAAAATAGAAAAAGAAAGAAGAAAAAATTAAGAAAAAGAGAAAGAAAGAAAAAAGAAAAAAGAAAAAGAAAGAAAGAAAAGAAAAAAAAATGTACGAAAAACGAAAGAAAGTGAAAAAGAGAAAAGAAAGAAAAGGAAAGAAAGAAGAAAGAAAAAGGAAAATGAAGAAGAAGAAAGAAAGAAAGAAATAGAAAGAAAAGAAAAAAAGAGAAAAAAAGAAAAGAGAAAGAAAAAAAAGAAAGAAAATTTTAAAAAATAGTAACAAATTTTTTCTTACTCGGTTGCACTTTGCAATTATGGATTTTTGAGCCAAAAATAATTTTTCCGATCCAATATCAAAGGCAATATCTCTATCGAAAACTATACCATCTGCCACTTTCAAAATATCATCGAATGAATCCAAAGCCTGTTGAGAGGAGATTTTCGCCAAAACACACATGGAATGTTTACCTAGTTAGTAGAAAAAAAAATACAAGAAACATTTCTGTAAATGTAAATTGAAGAACGCACTTTACTTAAATTAAATCATGACCTTAGATTTCAGACTAAATTTAAATAATAATAGATTAAATTTAAATAAATATATAAGGAAATATAATTTGATTTTACTAAAAAACCATTTTATCCCCGATTTAAAAAAATTAATTTGTAAAAAATAAAATTAATCTTTTGGCGTTGTATGTGAAAATACAAAATCATTATAAGATAAATTGAATTTAATTCAACTGAGTTTGTTCTCTAAAATTGTCCTACTTAAATGGAAACAGATTGTAACCGTTCAATCGTGAGTAATTATTTATCGATTTCGCCAGTTCCAATAGTTCGCTTACGCATTTGGTTTAAGCTAACAAGCCTTTTTTATAGATAAGATAAAGCAGCTGAGTGTTTGGATTTGATTGCACTCTTGAAAGTAATCCAATCAATAATCACCTATTTGCTTCAGCCGGTGTTTGATTGCACACACCATTTTTCCATTCTGAGTATGAGATGATATTAAAAAATCGCATTCAAGATCCGAAGCCAAATCAATATCCATGTCGTCTTGCTCTGAAATTTGGGGTAGTTCTAAAATCGAATCACACAACTGCACAAGAGTCTCCTCTTTTACGGTTCCTCCTTTCAATATTTTGCAGGTCACAAATTTTTCTTCTGTTGATTAGAAATAATAAAATTAAATTTAAAATAGTATAATTAAAAGTGTAATTTAAACATGATAAAAGTAAATGTGATAAAGTAAGTGTGATAAAAGTAGATGTGATAAAAGTAAAATAAAATATTATGCAAATGAACGAACCACAAGAAGTGACTTCAAGAACCACGCCATGATTGATCAAAATTTTATCCCCAGTCTGACAAATTTTTGGAAGATTTGGACAACTGACCCAAAAAGCAGAAGAAGTTCCAGCTCGTTTGTAAGATTCTTCTACTAATAATTTCACATTGTTGCCTTCTTCTAAAACAGCAAATCCCTGAAAAATAAATAAGGATTTTAAATTATGAATTCAATCAACTCAATCGATCCTTAAAGATATTCTGCTTTAAAAAAATAAATTCGTTTTGATGAGAATTCAGATGTTTAAATATTAAAAATAATTAAAATATAAATTTAGAAAATTTATGGTATCAAACTTTGGTTTAATTTAAATTAAATTTATTATAAAAATCTTACCTTTGACTTTTTGTCACCCTGGAAAAGACCGGTTCGAATTTCTGGCCCTCGAAGATCCATTGCAACTCCCAAGGGAAAAACTTGACCTTCAAATTTTTGTATTTTATTTCCGGCTTGCCTTATGCTTTGAACTGAAATTGCGTGCCATTTTTTATCCTTGTGAGACATATTCAGACGTACAATATCTGCTCCAGCCAAAACTGCCTCCTTCACACTATCTGGGTGCGAATTGTTCATACCTGAATTTAACTATAAAAATTAATTTTCATAAATAAAAAAAATAATCATGCTTCACATGATTTATTTCTATATTTCTTCTAATAAAAATTTAAGCATATTATATTTAAATTTGACATTTCTAATTTAAATATCGTATTTCTATGCTAATAAAGAAAACCTGAGTTCAGAATTTTATCAATATTGCCTGTTATTATATTCGCTTATATTTTTTACATAGTGATATTCTATATGGGTTATTCTCTACGCAGAGGGCACTTTCGAAAAAAGTACATTTTTCGAAAATTTTTTCAAAATGATTTCCTTTAGTACACATTAGGTTTATTAACATTAATACAAGAACCTGTAAAA
>JBAGKK010005974.1:0-12364 GCA_037177015.1 Euceroptres primus | reverse complement strand
TTAATTATGTGAACAATTTTTATAAACAAATGCATATATTTTGACCACTTTTTCATGAATAGGCCTAATTTTTTTGTGAAATGAACTAGAAATGTCTTTTCAGGGACTCCTTGCTATCATATTTTTCATAGAGACAAAACCTGTTAATTATGTAAACAATTTTTATGAACAAATGCCCATTTTTATCATTTTTGCATAAATAGACTTCATTTTTTTGCGGAATGAACTCGAAATGTCTTGCTAAAGACTCCTTGCTACTATATTTTTTACAATTAAAAAAACTGTTAATTATAATTCACATAATTAACAGTTTTGCCAAAGACTCCTTGTAGTAGCCAGGAGTCTTTGGCAAAACATTTCGAGTTGATTCCGCAAGAAAATTAAGTCTATTTATGAAAAAAGGTGAAAATTGGCACTTTTTAAATAAAAATTCTTTATATAATTAACCTCGCTTTAACAGTTTTTTTCATTTTGAAAAATACGATAGCACGGAGTCCCTGGAAAGACATTTGTAGTTCATGCAAAAAAAATTAGGCCTATTCATGAAAAAATGGTTTAAATGTGCATTTGTTTATAAAAATTGTTGATACAAGTAGCAATTATTGTCATTATGAAAAATATGGTAGCAAGAATTATTTGACAAGACATTTCGAGGTCATGCCGCAAAAAAAATGAAGTCTATTTATGAAAGAAAGTAAAAATGGGCATTTCTTTATAAAAATTGTTTACATAATTAACAGGTTATGTCACTATGAAAAATATGATAGCCAGGAGTCCCTGGAAAGACATGCTGGTTCATTCCACAAAAAAATTAAGCCTGTTCATCAAAAAGTGGTCAAAATATATGCATTTGTTTATAAAAATTGTTCACATAATTAACAATTTTTGTAATTATGAAAAATATGGCAGCAATGAGACTGTGGTAAATCATTTCGACTTGATTCTGCAGAAAAAAAATGAAGCCTATTCATGAGAATTTGGTTGAAGTGTGCTTTTGTTTATAAAAATTATCTGAATAATTATTATTGGAGTCTCATCCGTGACGATCCGATCAAAAAACATGTTCGCTCAAACAAACGTCGAACAATTTTTATATGGAAAAATGAAGATCTGTTGCGTAGTACAGCATTTAGTAGTAGTTTTCGGAAATTGAAAAGAAGGGTACACATTTTTCAAGATATTTCAGAAACGGATAATCCGAATTTAAATTGTTTTCCAGATAATTATTCTTCATGAAAAAACAAACAAATCGACTTATTGTTTATTTAAGGAAAGTAAATATGTCCTGAATTACAGAGCACTGAAATTTCAGTACATTTTTAGAGCTTTTTTTCAGTTTTTTTAGAATATCTCAAAAACCGTTATAGATATCGCTAAAGTAAGACGATATTCGGAAACTGCGTTAAAAACGCGTCGAAATGACTTGCGTTGAGGGCGGAAAAAATGTTCACTCTTAAAAAAATTGTTAAACAATTTTTATTGCAAATATCGATTAAACTAGACGTGATAACATCAAACGAAAGCCAGATTCGTGTTTAGCATTGAAAAGTACTTCGGAAATGATATATGTCGCATTGAGCGAGGACCTAGGTCATTTCTGTTGATCAGTGTAATTATTTTTCGTCATTTCAGCATTTTCATTTGGCTTTTTCTCGATTTCATGACGAAAAGCACTGTATTTGCCATGTCCAAACGAAAATTTTGGCTCGAGCGATTAAATCCCTCGGCTTCGCCTCGTGATTTAAATTACGCTCTCACCAAAATTTGCGTTTAAACTTGGCGAATAATGTACTATTACGATTCAGTTGATTTTCTGCAATATAGCATGCATAACAATTTTTGGTAGATGGTAAGCAAATATATTATAGTATATAAGAAGCTTTCTGGTTTAGTGGAAGTCATGAATTAGGATTAAGAACTTCAGGGGGACAGAAAGTCCGCAAAAATTCCAACAATTTTTTTCATTAGCGTACCTCTAAATTGCGAAATTCTTTGCTACCCAAAGCACATATATGAGAATTTATAAAAAATAAAGTGAATATTTTTATAGGGATAGATAGAGGTAACATTTATTGGCTAATCAAACCTCATGTTTGTAGAGTTAATGTAATTAATATTTATTAATGAAAATTTTACCAATTTCTGCAGAACTATGATTAATTAGGTCCGAAATAATTCTTCCATACTATTTTTGTTAATTGTTAATATTGTGCTTGACCCCAAGACCTGTTATAACTGTAAATAAATCGTCCAAAGCCACTTTCTTAAATTAGTGTGAAAATACTCGTATAATGGTACTGGAGTAGAGATATAGCCAGGATTCGCGAGTTTGCCTTGAAAGCTGCAGGATTTTCGGGCTATGCTTATCAGATTTCGTAAACAAAGGACATAGAGCATAGGTATTGTCTGGAAATTTCTAAGTCTGGTATCGAGGTAATTGCAAAGTCGCGCTTGAACCTTTCCTGCATTCTCTTCTTCTTCCTCCATCATGCTAATGAGATTACTTCAGATAATCCATTTATCTAATGCAGTTGTATACGATTATACATAAACCGTGTCTCAATTCACTAGAAGACGACATTTAATCTTATTAATCCATTATGAAAACTCTACATTCATGTTTCTATCTCTTATAACCTATTTAATGGTATAAGAAGCAGAAAACAGTTTAAAGTGGAAAAATAATAAAAAGAAAACAGAAATAGGAAAAAGTAGGGACTGAGGGGATGGAATGGAAAAGAGAAGATGAAGTAGATGAGTGGATTAGAGTTTTTAGGATCTTGGGGAAGATAAGAATGGAATCAATGTATGTAGTCTAAATTCCTCAGAGACAGATTGAAGTGGATGGGATTGAAGAGAAACTAACTTGAGGTTTATTTTGGAATAAAAAGATTTCTGAGAATTAATATGAATCAGTTGAAAACCTACTTGTGTTAAAATGTATTTAAAATTGATGTGATACGTTGGTGAAGTTTTAATTTCGAACCTAATAATTTAACGAATAGATTATAATAGAGTTATGTAAGTATATTTATTAGACTAGTCTAGAACAAATTCTTTTTTAAAAATCTTCAGAAATTAAACAAATCTTGTTTTACCAAATAGCACAACAATTTTTTTTAGAAAAAATTCAGCATTGTTTGAAAACAATTTATACCATATTGAAGTGTTCACGGAAAAAAGTACCTAGTGAAAATTATTGGCTGAACTAGTACCGCAGCTTTTCGTCCAACGAAGTAGTTCAAATCACTATTTCTGGTAGGCTTTACTACCTGAGCTAGTGGAAAAAACAATTTAAAACTATAAAATGCCTCAGTTCAATTTGAAATTGTTTTTTCCATTAGCTCAAATCGCATGCCATACAATGCGAAATAGTAAATCCTACTATAAATAGTAATTCGAACTATTTCGTTGGGCGAAAAGCCGCAGTAATGTGTACACAGTAAGTAGCCAGTAATATTTACACTAGGTGCTTTTTTCCGTGTTTCTTTTCTGTTTTCCTTTCTTTCTTTTCTTACCTCTACAATACAATTAGGAATAAATTTTCCCAAATATTCCCAAAACTCAGAATAAATTCGCAGACATTTTATAGTATAAAGAACTAGTTTATTGTAATTTTATTTTATATTCCTCTTTATAATAATCAAACATGAAAAAAAGGAATTTACATGCATTATGCTTACTCGTGTACAAACCACCTAATAATATAGATGACTCCGGTGCGATTAGGAACGCAAGCTCCGAAGGGATGGTGCTTCAGAGGCGCTTACCAGGCATTCTCAGAATATTCAGGCCTGCCTTTCAAGCTCCCATCCCAAAGCCCTCGGCACCTCGAGCTTTACCCCTCTTGCCTGGAGTTTTACCCCAGCCATCCTCTACTACCGAATACGGTCCTGAAGAACTCAGAAGTGCCTGCTGCTTAGCACACGCTCCATATACATTTTTAATCGGCACAATCTTTGCCTCCTGCTACCTCCATCGAGATTCAGAGAGATATTTCGACAGGCTTCCTTTCCCCCTTTCTCACCTTCCCCCCCAATGAGGGAGATTTTCTTCCGCGTTTCTTATTCCGTTCGCGAGAACGTGAGAAATGCCGAGGGATTCGCAGAATGCAAGGTGCAACTTTGTACTGGAGTTTCTGAGCAGTTGGTTCAATCCCTAGGGGAAAAATCACTGCAGAGATTGGAGTTTGATTAAAATCGATTTTTTGCGAGTTAATTGAAGTTTTTGTTCAAATAAAAAGTGGAACAATATAATATATTGTTACAACCTGATAAATAAAAATTTTATGTAAATTTAAAATTGATAAAAAAAGACTTACACTCTTTAGTACATTTACAAGGTTTTATGTATGTTAGGTGAATTTTTGAGATTCGGAAATTGAAAATTTATAACTTAGACTATTTGTGTTACCAAAAGCGATAATCCCACCGCTGCCACCAAATCAGCTTTTATCGAAGCCTTTGTAATTGCTCGGGACGTGACATAGATCAAGTAACAATATTTTTATTTCAAAATCGTATAATTTTTTATTTATTATTATTTTGTAATAATAATATACTTTTTCTGTCATTAAGATGTTCATTTAATTTTTATTAATAACAAATGTTTTTGTCTCTGCTGAAAAATTTTGTTGCACCATCATTCATATTAGCATTATTCATTTTATATTTTTTTAAAATTTCACTATATTTTCTATATGTTATCTAAAGGAATTTTATAGAATAATTATTATAAAAAAAGTATTTTTAAGTTCCAGATCCTTTCTCTTTGATAGTCCACATTCAGCTTAAATGGCTCATTTGTACCAAACACATGCGGTTAGACTTTCGTAATTGTGTTTTCCTTTAGGATTTAAATTCTATCTCTGAATAGAGTTGAGTTGAAATAGGTTTCTCAAGACAGAATTGAGATTACTAATTAGAAGTTTATTGAAAATTAAAGTATATTTCTGTGTAGATTGAAGTTTTGGCATAATAGAACAATTACATTTTTCAATACGGAAACGTATAATGAAAACACAACAAAACGGAACTTTTACCACAGTTCTTTCTGTAAATGAGCTTTATTTGTTATCAATAAAACTTATTTTAATAATAATTTTCAATCAGATAAATGAATCTAAAATTTAAATTTGTGGAACTCTTTAAGCTGAGAATAACGTAGAAAATTAAATCCACTACACTTTTAAATTCAATAACTTCTTACAATTTTTAATAAATCGTTTTTATTTTTAAAGAAATGTCTTTGGTTTGCCACGAAATTTGTTTCGTGGAGTAATTTCTTCCTGATACTATAAAATTTGTATTATTTATTTATAAAATTAAAAACTTATTATTATAATATTTTACTCATCACTAACCTGAATAATGATTCTTATGAAGCTGATTCCCAATATTCTCATTTCAAAAATGTAGTTGTCTTTCTTATCTTTATATAAATCACACTGCAGTTCTAGAAGTATCAACTGCATCAGAATTCAGGGAGGTTTTCAAGCAGAAGTTCGTAGAAACAGATTGGATAACTTTAGGAATTTCAAGCAGTTGGTGAATCAGTAGAGTGCTTACGTGTCAAACTTTTAGAGTCGCGGGTGTGAACATTTTCATCGGAAGTAATTTATACTGTTTTTACTAATATTCGGACATTAAAATTATATCATAAAACTTGTCAATTTTAAAATAATATTCAGCACTCAAAAATCAAAAACCTTTTCTCGAAACGTTTGACTTTTTTTCAATTGCTTTTAATTTAATTTTTCACATTGGATTATAAAATTACTTAATTACTGGAATAAAAATGAATAGAATAAAAATGAAAATAAAAAAAATAATATAAATGATAATGAAAAAGATATTGTTAAAAATGAATTGCACCTTTTTTATATCTGATATTAATTTTCCTGCAATAATGGCTGTTAATTTAATTTCGAAATCTCATTTCATTATTAAGAACGAGGCAGAGGAAGAAAAATATTTTATGTGAGAATAAATTTAAACTGGGAAAGGTAACTCGAAAGAGAGAGAATTGAAAAATTAATCATCTTTTTATCTCTGCTTTTCTCTCAGTCTTTGCTGCTTACAGCAAAGGCATTTACTTCTGCGTCGTCCCCAGTTATACGTGGTAATATAGCCTTCATCCCCTGGCGTTACTACGGAAGGTAATCGCATTCCCCAAGAATTGCTTATATACCCCTGCGGCCAAAGCTCATGGCGGATAAGATCCTTCGCGTGCAGCGTGATAAATTCTTCAGATTTAGGGCGCGAATAGCAATACGCAAAAATTACTCATTTTCACTCGTCCAGTTTTCGTCCTCGAGAAAATGAAAAATTTTATTCAAAGTGTTTTCAATAAAAACGAAAATCACTTGCAAAAAACAACGAAATTATAACTAGTAAGACACTAAAAATAAAGTTACGAAAAGTTTACTAAATGGTTAATTGATGAACAGCCACAAGTCACAAACAAAGAAGAAGAAATTTACTAACCATTTCCAAATCTAGATGCTTGGAACTTTATTATTAATAAACTGAGAGTGATTTTTCTTCATGAAAAAGATCAAAATATTTCCTATTAGAAGTTATTAGGCATTATTATTAAAGGTCAATTATTATCCTTAAATTATAGTTAGTATTATTATCCTTTAATTATAGTTAGTTATAACAATTAAACTTATAAATCAATCTCATGTAGACTCGGGGTATATTTAATTTTTCCCTAAAATCGAATTTTTTCTTCTGTGAAAGTTTATTCTAATGCAATTTAAACTCTATCAGACAGGATATTCGACTGCAGTAATAAAACTGGTACAGACGGTTTGTAAATAAATTCCACTGGCTGGAATTCAATGGATGTAATCAATTGATATGATTTGGTCATAATTAAACTCGGTACTAAACTCACTTGTAACGATCTGATGATTATCGTCAGCCTCGGGTTTTATTACAAAATGCGAAGTACGAACAGAATCAAGTGAATTCGATAATCTAATTTTAGAATTATTGATGTTTCGAAAAATATTAATCGAGGGAAATTTAACTGATTAATATAGAATATCATTGGCTCGAATTCGTTGTAATCTTTGTGGCAGTAAAGTTGGTAACAATTAGTAGTTAACAGCCCCTAGCGGATTACTTGGCTATACAACTACGATTATTGCTCGGGCCCGGCAATAGTACTAACGATGCTTTCGCATACTTACATTTATCGTTACTGCATCATGAAATTTCAGAGGGCCTTCTGGCTACTTGGATTTTTCTTTCAGACTCTGAAACAATGACTCTCCTGAGTCTCCAAGCAGAGAGAGGGTTCCTCCTTTCAAAAGTATCCAAAGAAAGTTCATTCTGCTCTTGGAAACTTTAGATTATTACTTTGCTTGTGGTGAGAGTTGCAAGAACTAAATACGGAAATTATTAATAATGAATTTTTCAAAATTAATTAAAGTAAGCTGTAAATATATCGGAAATTGAACTAAAATTACAATTAATTTCCTAATAAAAACAAGAATTGTAGGTGACAAATACAACTTATCAAATGATTTTTGGCGAATCGAAATTTATTAAATATAGGCTTTTGGGAGTCATACAAATTATACGGATATGATGGATTCGATACAATTTCACAACTCATTAGTGTATTACTCTTGGCACATTGATTCCATTATTAAACGTTCGATTAAAATACTGGCAATAAATTATATAACTGCTGACTTTACGTTGTGACTAGGTTTTCTGTGAAATGCGATTATTGAACTTTTAACTTCAAATTGTTATATGAAATATGTAAATGAAATTACTATTATATGAAAATATGTAAATTCGTAGTAATTTGACATGTAATTCGACTTATATTATTATAAAATAAAAAAGGAACCATCGCAATTCGAACAATTGCGAAACACTCTTTAATTTGGAAAATTTAGGATATTCAAACAAAGTTTAGTTGAAAAAATTAGTTTTTTTTTAAAGGTTAGAATGAGGCAAAAGGTTACTTTTGGGTACATTAATCTTTTCCCAAAACCCATTCATTTTTATATTGAATGTTACTTTTTTCTTCTATGGAAGTGTTTCAAAATAATAATATTAAAATATAGAAGTTATTGAAAAAAGAATATTTTCACCCTGAGTTACATTTTGCCCCATTTCTTAAAAAGTTACATTGTTCAAAATGGAATTTAAATTAATATTTAGAAGTTAATTTTGTTATAGTTAATGGGTAGATCCCTGATCGGTAGTCATGGTCAGTTGCCCTTAAAAGGGAAATGTCAGTTTCTTTGGGGTTTTATGATGCGGCTTGCAGGTGGTGCTAGTTTGTTAAAACCCGTGTTGTCGAAAACCGGAAGTAGGTCTTTTACACGTTGTCCAGCTCCAAGCGACGCTAGTTCCGCCCATCTACGAAATAGAAATTAAAAACCTAAAGTTACTAAAAGTAATTTTTGAGATTCTTAAAATCTACTTTTCATTAACAATAAAATACGATTGATTAATTCTTTCCATCGACTTTGAAACTAAGTTTGCATTCGTTTTGAATGCTTTCGTTTTGTTTTTCTTTATCGCAAAGTTTAGAATTTAAAAATAACTTTTGAATGAGTCCCTGCACGCACTAACCACAACTGCGTGCAGGTGACTTATCCGAAATGCAGATAACGGTGTTCTTCCAAAACCCGACAGATGTAGGATACATTTTCCTTTGCAAAAATGTTGCCATCCTTGTTAATTAAAAGGTCAATTCAGAAAACAGTCATATATTCTGTAAATATAGAATAATATTAATAATATTTATAAATCAAATAATTTGTTTTAAATTTTTAATAATACATAATTGACAATGTAAAGTTAATATCACCACTCTCTAAATCTGAATTAGTAGAATCCGCCATCTTTGGCTCAATTCTCGCTATATAATTAGTAACTGATTGAATTAGTTATATTGGCAAAACTACTAATTCTGTATCGAGAATTCAGCCAAAGATGGCGGATTCCACTAATTCAGATTTAGAGAGTAGTTTTAATAATTTTCTTTCGTCTCAAAAGTGGTATAAATTTTCATTTCGTTGGTGGACAACATTATACCTATATGACCCAGATTCGGGATATTCGGTGTAGACTCAGCGGTGAGTTTATCACGATCAAAGACTTTACGGTACAATTTAAGTTACTAGTTGACTATGCCAGCTATCTTCTCTTAAGTACCCACACTGGTAACGACTCGCATGCTCAGTTTAGTAACGCTCGTAAAATCAGTTTACGGTGCTCGTTTCGATGCCCCAGCGACGATATCTTCCTGCTACTTGCTCTGGGTACTGAGGCCTATCAACATTCCCTTTAGAATTCTTTTTCCAATGGCGAACTTCCCTCAAACGATTTATTCAGTAACATATTTCACAAAATGGAGCATTACACAGAACAAACCCCGATTTATATCTCAACTTTTAGTCTGAGTATCCTGCCTCTCTCCCTTACATTCTAAGAGTCACTATCACTTACGAACGTGCGTCGAGTTTTAAACCTTTGAATTTCCCGCCGAGAATTGCCTCTTATCTCCCGCCAGAAATTCAAATAGTCTTTTCAACATTTTATTAACTTTTGATCGTTTCAAGTTTTGTTAGTTAGTACGTATACGTTATATAGTACGTTTTAGCTCGTATACGTATACGTATACGTATATATACGTTATATAGTACGTTTTAGCTCATAAGGACGTATATTAGACCACCTACTTTTTGTGACGTGCATAAATTCTCCTAATTTCGATAGTCTACTATTTTTTCTATTTTAGTCTATTTTTAGTCTATTTTAGTTTTTTTTCCCGCAATATAGCACAAAAGCGATCCAAATTCTGCATCCAATAAACTCACGTTGAAGATATTTTGCCAATTCTGTAAGAAAAGATTGTGAAAATAGTGGAATTTTCGATTTTTTCTAAAATTTTGAATAATTTACGAAATAATTAATATTTTCAAATTTTCGTGTGATTATTTAAAAGATAAATCTTCAAAAAACTTTCTAAATGTATGAGGAGAACTGTTTAATTTTTTCTCTAGATTCTGCCAACCGCTGAACTTGGCTCAAAAAAGTTATAAAATTTCAATTAAAGCGTCTTCTAAAAAAATTAAATTAAAAAATTAAGAAGTTAATATTACTATTCATTTTCTAGATATTAATTTAAATATAATACATACTGATTTTTGATGGAATTTTTTTATAAATAATTCTTTTTTATTTTTTATAAATTTATTTTTTATAAATAATTACACAATTTTGAAATTGAGTGTGTTATCGTAAGAGGGACAAGGAGGCACGTCTCGCGACAAGCTGAGTGAAAGTTACAAAAAAAGCAGCAATTTGGGATCGGACAGGGCCAGTTATCGAAATTACTGATAGACAGCGAGGGGAAGTATATTAGTGAGTGTTATCTCAAAAGGGAATGGAGTGAAAAGCTTGGAAAGTCGTTGGAAGTTTTCAGTCATTCAGTGTGTGGTAAAGGTTAGGAAGCAAATTGGCGGGGAAAAAAGCAAGTGCCGGTGGGATCCAGCAGGGGTCAGCAGTGTGCAGTCAGAGTAACACAGTGATCATTTTTCCGCGGGAAAGTTTTGAATTTCAAATGCCAGAACCGTATAACGTTTCATCAGGCGTAACAACGTCTAACACGAACAGCAACGACGATGCAAAGCAGCGGGAAAATGAAAAGGAAAATGCAGGACCCGGCCAAGAGGAAAAAGACCCTGATCAAGGGGAGAAAAAGAGGTTACGAGGCAGACCAAAAAAGACATTACAAGCAAGATGGGGAACAAGAAAAGTGCAAAGATTATGGAGGAGTTTTTCGAAAAGAAAAAGGGGACAGAATCAACAACAGAGGAAAATTCAAACGAGCAAGACCCTTTCAAAAAAAGAGAGGTGTTAGTTCGCTCACCGGTGGCGGAACGGAAGCAGAGTTCAAATAGGCAAAACGGGGAAAAGGGGAGTGATGGGGATTCGGAGGAGCATAAAAGTGAACAGTTAGTGCAAGGACTGGAAAAGATGGGTATACCAACGGAAGTGAGAATTACGCAATACAAGGAGGGCAGTGGATTAAATGATGCGGGAGAGGAAGAAATTGAGCAGGAGAGTGGGGAGAAAAAGGGGAAAGAAGGAAGAGTACGTGAAGAAGAGAAGTCGTATTTAGAAACCTTGATAGAAAGGAAAATTGTGAGTTGGTGGGAAAAAAATATCAAACCGGAACTGGATGATATAAAGAAGAGACTAGAGAATTTGGAGGACAAGAGAAGACTGGGACTAGAGCTAATACAGGATGAACAAGAAAGCCAAATCTCAGAACAGGAATTTAGGGAATTGACAGAAGTTTCCGAAAGCCTAGTAAGGAAAGTGGGGAGTGGGGAGGGTATGTGGAGGGAGTGGGAAAACGAGAAGTCAGTTGTGAGTGATGAAAGAAAAAAGAATGAGGACAATAGGGAAGGAAAAAGTGGGAATCGTAGGGAAACAAGAGATATATCTGCACAAGTGGAGCAAGGGGAAGGGAATAACCAGCGAGAGCAGAGGGGGGATATTTCAAATAGAGGAAATACTGATGGGGTTGGGGAGAAACAAAAGCCTGATTTTCTTCGAAATGGGGAGCTGATTTGGGAAAAGGAAGAACTGAATCATTGTGAGAGGCTTCAGGTCTCGAGGAAAAAATTCCTAGATAAGGAGATCAGCAGCACCATCGAAGATATCAGGAGTAAGAATGCTGATAGAAGAAATGAAGGGTATTGCAGGAGGAACTTTAATAAAGCTTAAGACGTGGAGCAACAAGAGGAACCTTATGACTAATAAGCAAGAATTGAGGGGAACCAGGATCACGGTGGAAGATGATTTTACAGAAAGGGAAAAGCAGATTCAGGAATGGATTAATGGTCAGGCAAGAGAGGCCAGGAGTAGGGGGCTCGAATCCAGTGCAAGCTACATGCGATGGAGAATAGAAAATAGAGAATTTGTGTGGAATGAGGAAAAGAAGGAGATACAAACTTGGTTTTTTCGAGGAAGGCGAAGGAGTCATTAGAGGAGTTCTGTGGAACATTGCAGGAGGAAGGAAGGTAAAAGGTGTTTGGGATTTTTTTGGAGAAATTCGACATAATAATTTTGGAGACATGGATAGAGGCTACGTGTGGAAGACCAAGGCGGCGGTAATAATAAAAAAGAAAGGTAGGGCGAAAGGGAGACAATTAGTAGGCATAAGGAAGAGTATGGGTGAGAAAATTGAAATAAAGAAATGGGCATATGGCTTGATTATAAGTGGAAATTTTTTATGGGGTGGAGGGATAAGAAATAATATTGTTACTTTATATAACAACGAGGGCTGTGGAAAAATTTGTAAAGAATTAAAAAAAGTA
>JBAGKK010005963.1:0-12364 GCA_037177015.1 Euceroptres primus | reverse complement strand
ATTGTACATTCGCAATATGTATATACATATTGTTGGGCACATTTTAAGGTTCATATTTGTCACAAAAATGGTACTCATGAAAAAAGTGTTTTTAACACTTTTTATGCCTTTCCACACCACGAGCATCTTACTATTGGCGTTTCATCATAGAATGCACATTTTATTTGCATATTTTTTTTAAATGCAAAATCTACAGGATTCTCAAAATCTCCTAATTTTGTATCTACATTGCCGCTTTTGTACGAAGCGTACTGGAACATATATCTTATACCTCGGAGAAGACAATTGGTTGTATACAAGGGATTGCAATTTAATAACATTATTCTGTAAATGAAGATTTACGTCACAATTGTGAAGCAGTACTTCATCAGAAAAACGCCTAACATAATTCTTCCATATCCTGAATCCATACTCATCTAAAGGTTGAATTCTTCCAGTGGTACCCTTCGGTAAAGTTTTTAGTATGATATCTTTACCCACTGGCTTTGCATCCTGCACATCTTTTTCACAATGGCCTCTCCACGAGTCTAATAAAATCACACTTTTTTTTTATTGGTTTTGGGAAAAAAGACCTCTTCTAACCAGGTTTTAAAGTGAGCTGCAATTTCAAAACAGAATTATAATATGCCTATGCGTACCAAAGGACATCTCTTTCCTAAAAAAGTTATATATCGAGAAACTTTTACATATACAATGCCAGACGTGAGTTTCCTAGATTTTAATGCTGTCACATACACATTTGTCGGCCTAAATAATGTTTTTTCTACTATTGGTCCAAATTTTCCATCTGTTTCTTGTAACACCATAAACAAGGGCGACAACAACTTCCCATCAGTTTTTGTACCTTGGACTACATGGTTCATTCAGAGTGAATTTCCAACTGAAATCCACTCTGATCAGAATTGTACAAATTTTCTGCTCCGTACCTCGCAACTAAAGGCTTTATCTCGTTAACGAATTCTGTAGTTTTTGTTTTTGAAACTTCGTTATCTTTTGTAGTCTTGCGTGTAATAAACTTGGTTACTTTTCTTGAAACAATGCGATGAGCGTTTTTTAAATTATATAGATACGTTCGAGAAGCTTTAAATACCATGCTATTATCACCCAGCTCTTTATATGCTTTTAAAGCCCATTGTTGGAGGTTTCTATCATGCAAAATATATCCGGCCTCAATAGCATTTCTCAATTTTTATATTACATACACGTGAATTTTTAACAACTTTTCTTTTTTGGTTCCCCCTACATCCACTTGATTAGCCCATCTTCGTAATTGACGTTTAGAAGTCAGAAGTTAAAGTTATGTTGAACATTACCAAGTTTGCGCCTTTTCCCGTTGTTGTTCCAAATTCCACCGATTTTCTTTTATAATCCAGATCAACGTCTTCGTCACGTTGTGAACAAACTCCGAAATATGATTCTTCAGATCAGTCCTGACCTTTATCATCCTCATCAATTGCTGCTATTTCACAGTCCTTAAACGGCTCCGAAAAATCCAGTGATACTTCTTCCCACACTTCAATTTCAGAGAACTCAAATATGCTATCTTGTAGCATTTTTTAAATTGATTCTTTTAATTGAATTTCCTCCCTAGTTACGGGAGTTTCCATCAAGTACATCGTTTGAAATGTTGCTAGCAACATATTTATCACATTCATAGGATTAAATATAATCTTTGATGACAAAAATTCATTTTAAAAAAAATTCAGTGAACACGTTTAATTCTTACTACAATGCGACTGAAAAACTGGTGAAAAAATATCCACAAAACAAAGTCTTTTATCACAGCCACGTCAACTGATTCATATGCTATTTTCGGGCATAGTAAATAAGGTTATAAAACTCGTAACGCGTGAATTCTGACACAAAGTTAATACGATAATGCAGCTGATTGTGAATAAAAAAAGATACCTTGGTCACAATATGTAATAATTACTCAAGAATTAAATCATTTATATTCCTCACAAGTGTTTATTTTTTCTATTTTTCAAATAGAGATACGTCAAACCCTTTACGGAAAACTCCAATTTTGCACTAAAATATGCCTCGGCTTTCACGAAGTAATTTTTTGTTTTGTTAATCAAATGAATATTTCAATTTTTTGCATACGTATTTTTTCCTTAAGGGTAGTTTATAACATAAATAAGGGTTATTAAGAAGTTATTAAGAAGTTATTAAGAAGTTATCAATTCATCAATTTTTGACTTAAAATTAATGTATAGCAAGCTTGTAAAGCAAAATAGAATTAAAAAGTATTGTTCTAGTTAGATATATTTTTTTTCTGCGAAAAAAACTGGAGGTGGTAGTTTCACCCTTTAAATGTGAAAAAGGGCCGATTTAACAAAATACGTGTTGCCTATTTTTTGGTTCTTTACAGCATATCTAAAAACAAACAAAAAATCAGAGCCGGGCACCTGAAAAACATTCCTTGTTAGTAAAGTTTACAAGATATAACGTCTTCTCATGGACGTAAATGTTTAGTAACATGAAAACGTTAACTCTACACTTCAAAGAACGCCTATGGGTATCAATATTAGCATTACAAATCACACTGCTACTATTCGCAGTTTGTGTTAGCACGTTTAGCCTTAAGCAAGAAGGGTCACGCTCATTGTCAGTTTCAGCTATTTCATTCCGAATTGATCGGCTGCAATTAAGACGCAATTTTCATTCCTTCCTTTCATTCCTAGAATTTCGCTCGGCGGCATTTCAAGAGGAGGGGGTCCGAGGGTAGAGAGGGAGGTACGGCCGTCAAGCAGTACCGTAACCAACAGAGCGAGCAGTATCTATTCGCCTTTAACATTTATTTTGAAAACCACGTTGAAAATTCTTTTTTCATTCATTTTTCATCGTCATTTAAGAATTTTCATCCTTCATGGTAAAAAAAATTTACATGCATATATAATTCAGTTACATAATTCATATTATTCCGACTGAAAGTGGTTCTTACGGCCCAGACTGTTTGTGTTCAGAGACGCTCAAGGATAGCCTTAATTTAATTTAGTTTAAGGCAATGTTCAAGAACTGAATTAAATCGAGGTTTAAGTGTATCAGTAATGTGACATCAGCGGCTTACAGCAACTTCAAGATACTTTTCCTGATTCAAGTCACCTTCAGTGACTTTAAACAACTTCACATGACCTATAGTGGATTTAAACGACTAATGCCGATTATAAGAGATAACAGTGGTCTTCAAGTGACAGCGAGAGTGACACAACTTCACGTGACTTTCTAATACGTCAAGAGGATGTAAGTGGATATTGCCGGTTACATGATATACCGGCAGATATTAAGTGCTTATGAGTGACTTCAAGCAACTTTAGGAGACATTCCGTGAATCAAGTCACAATCAAGTGCTTATGAGTCACTTCAAGCAACATTAAAAGAAATTTCGTGAACCAAATCACATTCCGTGACTTTCCACAAATTCAACAGACTTGCGGTTAGGTTAAGGGCCTCCCTCAACATGGACGGTTGACGCCAAAACATTCTACAGCTGAACAGATGAATTGTTTGACTTTTTCGGAAAACATTGATTGTTTGTTTAAAAAAAGCTCAAAATTTCGCATGCGCCAGGCTTGCGGTAACCAGACGTGCACAAGGAAGCCATTTTAAATTATAAATGAGCCAGTAGCTAAGTAGGCTCCCTTCTTTTTAAATGCGTCTGGTAAGAGTGGTAACGAAGTTCACGAATTATCTTCTTTTTCCTAACTTATCAACAACTTATATCAAGTTATAACTTATAACAAAGTTGAATTGCAAAATGAGAGCAAAGATATTAAGAAAATATGATTGAAATGGTAACTTGGAAAAATTGATATTTTTAAATGTTTCTAAAACCTTTCTAAATAATTTGGCTGTGTCAACTTTGTTTAGAAATTTTTCTTGAATACATGGATTAAAAAAATTCAATTTTTTTCACTATTCGAAAGCTTAAGTTAAAAATGAATATTAATATTATTCTGTAGACTCTTAAATTATTGAATTCGAGGAAAAGGTACAAGGTAAGTATAAAGTATGCAAGAGGGTATGCATGTTAGATATTAACTTTCATTATCATAATTTTTCTATCTTATTACTATATTATTATTTATAACGTAAGAAGAGAATTAGAAGAACGGTGCACAAGAAAGTTTATATATGTCATTATTTATATTTAAGCATTTATGTGTCAAAAAATGCATTATAGCTCATACCAGAATATATTTGTGTACAAAACTTGTAAGACACATCATTATGTGTGTGTAACTTGTACGTTGTCGCCTCAAAGATAGATATACAATAGACGATGTCGCCTCATATGTAACGTTGTCGCCTCAGAAAAATGATGCGACAACGTTTTGCCTGTCTTTCGATGTAAATTGATTTTAATTGGCGTTTAACGTAATTCGGCACAAAAACGTCTTTAGGTCACAACGTTCATCGTTTACCTGCACTATCGACTACCTAGTTCGAGTGTAGTCACCGGGGCTAGTGTCGCCATGCTAGTAGATAAATCCTGTACGTTCCTGCCTCAATCATAAATAAAAGAAAACACAGTTATGAAACAAACGTTCCCGCTTCGGCGATTTAGCAACACTGCAATTGCGGTCAGTGAATTGCCTTTCGCCGGCCGACACTTAGCATTTGACGAATGGCATGATTCAATGGTGATGCAATTAATTTTTATAAAAGTGAGTATCTATACGTTTTTGGTGTCGCTGACTACAAATTTCGCACTAAAATCTCAAAATTTCAAATTTCTGAAGATTTTTGGGGCCGCTGAATCCAAGTGAGAAAATAGAATTCAAAATTTAAATTTTAAATCAGTGGATAAATTTTTTTAATGCCAAATTTGTATAAAAAGCTTTATTATGTACAAAAATGGTTCAAAAGTTTTTCCATATGTAATGAAATTGTTGAAAAAATTTATTTAAAGAAATTGAAAAAATTTCCTTCCGAAAAAATTTCCAAGACATGGAAAAGTGTGCAAATTTCACTATTTATATTTATAATTATACTTCTGACGTGTACTTTTGGAAGAAAATACATGTGTATAGTTATTTACTTATGATTTGTAAAAGATAAATACCAATAATCAATTGTTTAAACAAATTTTATAAACAATTGCATAACGTCGCCATTTAAAGAACAAAGTCAATTTCCTGAAAAATTACGGAACTATGAATTTGTTAATTAATATTTGGTAAACAATTAACATCTATATTTTTAAAGCCTAGCATCCCAGCAAGAGACAATGGCAACATAATTGTAAGTGATTCTGCAGAAACAACGAAGTCTCTCTTTCAAGAAATGACTATATTGTGTATTTGTCAATTAATCTTGTTAAAACTATTAACAATTGTTATTTAACAACAAAGTATTGCACAAAAGGCTATTAGCAGGATAACTTTAGTTGGTTTTGTTAAAAAAATTGAAACCAATCTGTTGATAAATGGCGACATTATTCATTTCTGTATAAAATTTGTTTAAACAATTGATATTTATCTTTTACAAGTCAGAAGTCAATATCTTTATACATGCATTTTCTCCCAAAAGTACAAGGCAGAATTTTTTAAACATCGCTTGTACTCAGAAAATCACTTTTGTCCACTTATTTGTTTGTAACAATTCGAAAAAATTGTTTACATACCTAGTAGAGCTGGAACCCATTTCTAAAATGTTTCTACACTAATCAAGGGTATATTCGATCATTCGGGTAATTTCCTGCAGAATGACACTTCAATAATTTTTTTTCCATTTTCATTGTTAAATAAAAAAAGTGTAAATAATATTTTCAAAAGTGTGCTTCCACTATAGAGGCTCTAACTTCAGCACCATTGTGTAGATCGCCGGTTGCTTGGGTTTAACCGGCTATGACGGGCCATCCCACTCTCAGACGAAAGACATTATCCCCTAATTGCATTTAAACCCTTCTGAAATGGCTATTTGCTAGAAAGCATTCAAAGTCTCAATTGGTATCTCTAGACTCTGGAGTCTTAGATTTAATTCAACAAAGGTTTCAATTTTTTCATAAAATCAATTGTTTATAATCCTATAACTTGAGTACGATTCGTTCTACGAAATAATTGCTAAGAAGAAAAAGCTTTATTATTTTCAAAAATGCTTTAAAATTTTTTCCTCATATATAATGAAATTGTTGAAAAAAGTTTAAAAAAATTGAAGGCCCTTTCGAAAAAATTTCCAAGATATTCATAATAAGGTGGCTTTCCTTGACATTTTGCAAATAAGCTTCCGTGTTACTGCTGACTGATTTCATAATATAAGGTTGAATTGCTATTTCCCATTGACACATACGCCTTCGTCTTTAAATGAGCCTAAAGTTGCAGGCATGAGCAATACGGTCATACCTCACAAATATGGGAACACTGCTTGAGGCGAGAACGTATAGAGACTATCGCGCTTCTATATATGCAGGCGAGGTCACTTCGTGCAGCGTATATCACGAGGGCTGAATATATAGAGTCATGTTACTGAATTTTCTAACATACTCCACAACCCTTTACCTGATATTCTCTGCGCAGTTGACGGCACTGACAGCTATCCAAAAGAGCAGTAACTTTCGCTTTCTCCGCCATTCTTACTGCGTTCACAAGAGACGTCATTTGATCAAACCAGCACTACTCGATGCACCTCTAATGGCTATATTCTTGACATTCAAGGACCATACTTCTCTGACTCCCGAAACAACGATGCTGTAATCCTTCGTAATGAGTTCGAGAAGGACATTGAAGGAATGAGAGTATAGAGATGCCAGAGCGCTGTTGGATGGTCTGGGAATCCAATGAAAAATGCCATCACTTCTTGAGCGTGGGCAACATCAACTGACTACTGAGAAAGAAAATGAATCGTGCCTGGTTACGAAGTCAAGATGGGTAGTGAAGGCTAAGAATGGCCACATTAAATCAATTTTCAAATTCTTTGGACAAGTAATTCTTATGTCTCATCTTTACCATCTTGGATATTTTTACCGCATCGCTGGAGAAATTATCCATCGCTATCACCCTCTTGTGTACATGGAAGGAGTTGATGAAGATTTAGCTAGGTATTTGCTTGAAAAAGTCAGTGACGTGAATGTGGTTCAAGGATTAATGGAAGCCGAAAATCTGCATCTTAGAGGTGGTGATATTCGATGGGTTCTATTGGACCCCCAACATGTACTTGACCTCCCGCTTTTAACTTTGGACTTCCTAAAATAACTGATTGTGGGTGTCCACCAAGTCAAGTTAGCTCCATCATACATCCAGGATAAGTTACAAAGGGAAGGAGCAGAATACTTACAGCTAGAAGTCTTGAAGAATCAAGCTCGAGGAGACATTATACCGAGGCCTGGTCTACTCAGAATGAGAATGTTTTTAAGATTTTGGAATGTGGCTAGGTACCAACTTTGGGTAGCGTATCGACTCTGCTCTCGGAGACCCATAAGCAAAAACCGAAGGCATGGGCTGCCGAAAATATCAATCGATACTGGTCGAACGTAATTTTTTCAGATGAAGCGTCGTTTTAGGTATGGATTCCCATAAAGCATGCCGAAAAACTGGTGCAAAGCATGCCGAAAAGGTGCCAGGCCATTCGGGATAACGATGGGGATTGGACGATGTATTAGGTACTTCCGCCGTAGTCCTTTGAATGTACTTTCATGCAAAAAAAAAGAAAAAAATCTTTAATAGTTTTCAAAAAAACGAAGGGCGTTTCTTGTTGAATAGACTGTAAAAAAAGAAAAATATTTCGTTTCTCTGATCCACTTTTGTATTATGAAATATTGTTCTGGTTCTTTATGTTTTTTTTTTGTCTTCTGGCGGTCAGCAATATTTTGGGTGGCTTTTTTATAGTAGTAGAAGAAACAATATGCCTTTTGTTTCTGTGTTATGTTTTTTTCTATTGTTCTTCTGTTTTTTGTATTTCTTTCAAGAGATTAGTATCCTAAAGAAGTTACCTGTCAAGATCACAATATCATCTGCACTGATACTAATTTTAATGCCTAAAGAAAAAAATCTCCCCGACCCCTTTCGGGGGCGCGGGCACATTCGGATGGCGCGCTCCGCGCGCGGAGCTTGCTTCGCTCCCTAGCTTGAGTGCGCTTCGCGCGAGGTTCTTATGACGCGCGGAATGTTTACCGCCCTTCGCGCAGAGTCAACTTTATTCTGCATGTTTTACTGTAAGTAAATTTTGTAGTTTTATGAATGTGAACTTATTTTCTCAAAGTTTCTTCGACTTCGAGGAATAAATTCTCATCACAACTTTCGCGCTGCGCGCTCGAATATATCCTCAAAATGAGAAATGAATGTGTGAAGAAAACCTAATATTTATTTTTCAGGTTTGTCAAATACAAAACTGATTCCTTTTCATGTTATGAGTATGAATGTTAGTCAGGGCTTTCTGCGTGCCTTAAATGTAAATTGAAATAAATTTTTGATGTGAATGTGCCCCCTGAGGTGGGCAGATTTTTATGTTTCACGCAAAAATTTGATTTTGATTTTTTTATGTTCTGTAAATGTGAACTGTAATCTGTAATTCTAAACAATTTTTAAGATGCCTTAACTTATTGAATTTTGACTGGATTGAAAAATGTTATGAAGATTATTTCCAGAGCTTTTTGAGAATTGTCAAGAAGTTTACTTAAAATTACTTAAATTAAAATTATCTTAAAAAACAATTTTTCAAAACTTTTAAAATACACTCTTTGAATTTTAGATGAATTGAAAAATGTTATTGGGATAATTTATTAAGCTTTTTGAGAATGACCAAGAACGTTTATTGACATTTTTGTATTTAAAAAAATTGTAAGTTTATTTTTATAATTATAACTTTTTAAAGTTAGGACAAATTCACAAAGTTTATTAGGATAGTTTATAAATATTTTAAAGCCATATTAAGAAGTTAGACTAAAATTAATGAATTTTTTAAAAACTGATTATCAGAAATATTGATAAAAGCTCTAACTTTTTGAATTCTTATCGAATATAATTGGTTAACGAACATGTTAATTCTTTCAAAATTTATCGAGTCTACGGACAGACACTCGCGAGAACCTGTTTTTTGAACTCATGAGGTCTCAAGACGTCGAGTTCTGCAAAAAACGGGGGAGGGGGGTCAAATTTTACATAAATCTAATATACTCTTACAGTAATGAGAATGTAAAAAATTAAAAAACTCAACGAATATTTGAGTTTTCTGAGAGAACGATGCGCGATACAAAGAAAATGCAAGAGGCCAAAGTTGCTCGTCTGAAGGAGCTCTAAAAAATTGTCCTGAGGCATTTTCTTCTATTTCTTATGTCTCTCGAGTAAAATTAATTTTTATACCACGTAGAATTCGAAACCAGGGCAAAAAATAGAATAAGTGAGTAAGAAAACGAACCAACATTTTGTTTTTTTATCGAATAAAAGTGCAAGTTTGTTATTTTTTAAAATAAAAATTTAAGATTTGGACAGAAAAATGGATCGGTTAAATATTTAAATCAAAGATTTGTTAGTTGCAGCTTTCTTAGATGTAGGCACGTTGGTGTGGACACGTGATGAGAATGTGAGTAACTTTAGTGAGCAGATTTTTCGATTTCCTCTAAAATTGGTTTTGGGATTTTTTTTTTTAGGTTTCCGCATGCTATAACTTTGTTAACATTGGTCAAATGGATAAATGTTGTTAAGATAGTTTGTAGATCTTTATGAAAGCTATTCAAAACTGCGCTTAAACATTTATTTTGCTGAAAAATTGTTTTCAAAAAGTATAAAATGGCCCTTATTTTTTGAGTTTTGGTCCAATGTAGCTGGTTAATGAACTCGTCCTTCCTTTTCAAGCCTTAAAAAAGTTTGCTAAAGCGCAATTTAGTCCGATAATTCTTTCCAAAGTTATTGTGTTAACAGACAGGCATACATACAGACACCGGCGTTAAAACCGTGTTTTCTCAGTCAGGGAGTCTCAAAACGTGGAGATTTGATGAAAATTGGGAAAGTCAGTTTTTACATAAAACCAATACCTTTTCATATGATGATGAGGATGTAGAAAAAGAAAAAAATTTAGTTTCGCTGATTTAGTTCTTTATTATGAAATGTTGTTTTTCTTCTTTATGTATGTTTTCTGCTGACGGGCAGTATCATTTTTCATGATATTTTATCGTAATAGAAGAAACAATGTCTTTCGTCATCGGTTCAGTGGTCTAATCATTACACTGGCACACAAAAAAAAGCGTCGTTTGCGGTGAACTAGACCACTATACCTGTATGTTTGAATCCGAATCTGGAGTCTGTTTGATCCTATCAGGTCTCAGTTCGTCCCTAACCTCAAAAAAACAGCTAAAAATCGATTTGGTGAATGAAACCTTCAGAAAAAAGAGTATCTTTATATTTTCGGGGTCGTTGAATCCAAATATGGTGTCCGTTTAGCCCCATCAGGTCACCGTTCATCCGTAACCTTTAAAAAAAGCTTAAAAACACTCAAATCACCCATTTGTGGTTGAAGCATAACTCGTGATGAACAGAAACATTTGTGAAAAGGGTGCCCTCTTGTTTTTGAGCTCGCTGAATACGAATAAAGTGTTTGTTATACTCCATTGGGTCACCGTTCGTCCCTAATCTCAAAAAATAACTTAAGAGCACTGAAATAATCAATTTTGGGGTTGAGGCATAAGCCTTTATTTATTTATTGCTGCGGTATCGTGCTCTTTTATTCTTAAAATGTCTATAAAGAGGCTTTTTCTTACGTTTTATGCCCTTTCCAACATGCTCTCTTTTCAACGTCCAACAAAAGTCAACCTGTTATTTATTACGTATATAGCAGAATATTTCAAGGTTCTTATTGCAAGAATGTTTAGAAGTGAATAAAAACACTCAAAAATGTACAGAACTTCTGAAAAATCAAAGCTTCTTAACTCGAACTAACGTTAGAGTTAAGAAGAATTGATTTTTCAGAAGATCCGTACATTTTTGAGTGTTTTAACTTTTAGTTGCCATAGTTATAAAGAAGAACCCCGCGCGTTAGGAATCCTGGACCGACCGCAGGTGAGTCTGCCGTCCTGAGGGTGATAACCCTCATAGCTTCCCAGGCCTAAGTATGAGGGCTTTCCGACTCTGACGAGCACAATGTCAACTCGTCGTCGGACACACTACGGCTTCATTCTTATATTCTAACGACCCCCTGTAGGGCAGCACACCTCCGCTGGCTTCGTTACCTCAACAGTCTGAAGAGCGAATCATTCTTCACATCCCTTTTCGGGGCAGTTGTCATCGTCTTCAGCTTCTGTCGAGGTAGCAGGACTTTATTGAAATGGTTTGACCAGAAGGTGACCTAGTAAAATTAAACCATAATCAACACGATCTTCATATTTTTCTGTATTCATATGATATTTGTTCAAAAACAAATGACAGAAACTATCGGAATAGATGCATGGTGTCCAGTGGTCCTTGAAGTCCTTAAAGTCCTTGAAATGTCCTTGAATTTTGTCTGTCCTTGAAAAGTTCTTGAATGTCCTTGAATTTTACGCAATGTCCTTGAATTTTCCATATTCTCTCGAATCCGATATTATTTCAAAATATTATCAGCAACTAACCTAAAAAATGTACCTCAGTTCTGCTAAAAATTACATGTATACATTCGTGCGTAATGATATTTTTTTTCGAAACGATTCTCGTAAAATAGATACGGTTGTCGAAATAAATATTGTTTCGTATTTCGCGCGCGAGTACACCACGCCCCCTGCCAACACAACTCTCTCTTTAACTTTCGACTCTGAGACTGCCTATCTACATGGACGCGTTTTTGGTTTGCCATTGCGCATACTTAGATGCTGTCTCTCGCTCTTTCGCAGTGAAAGAAAGAGGCAGAGTACTGCGTTTTACACCTAGCGCAGGCAAACGCATGTCTACGTAGATGCCCGTATATTTTTCTAGACAAAGATGGCGCTATAGAGAAGAAAATAATAAGCATGTGTCGCTGTCGCACGCAAGATAGAGCCTGAACTGCTGAGCCTTTCATTGTTGTGCTTTGTCTAACCAAACAGCAGATACGTAACGAGCCGACACTGTCAGTTGGAGAATTATTCTATTTCTTTCGAAGGTTCGAAGGATCGCGAGATTTTATACCGTTGAATTCAGATTACGAAATGTGATAGTGATAATTTATGTGGTGATTTATACTCCGAATTAATGATATTATTAGGTAAGTAAAGTTTAACTAAAACACAAATATATTCTAAATAGACTCATCTCGCGTAGCTATACCGCTCATTCAGTCAGTGCTGTTCTGCGTACTAGAAGTTGTTTGCTTGGCGACTCTCTGGGCACGTGTAAAAGTTCAGTTATTTTTAATATTATGGCTGAACGAAAAAAAAGTTTCCTGTCAATTTTCGAAAAATATATAATTTTACTGAATT
>JBAGKK010005952.1:0-12364 GCA_037177015.1 Euceroptres primus | reverse complement strand
GTAAAATTTCAGCCCATTCGCGTATGGAGAACACATAACAATTTCCAATTGTTTATAAAATTGTTATTAAAAATACGGTTTTTAAACAAATTTCGGTTCTTTGTCTATTTAATTTGAAAGGGACCATATTTATCTACAATCCACAAAAATTTCACTGGATTATCATTAACCGAATTTGACTTATGCTTTTTGAAAGAAAATAGTGTCCAAATGTTTATATAACAAAATAACAAAAAAAAAGGAATATCAAAAAATCCTTCAAATTACTTTTTTGTATGGTCGAATACTTAATATATCATTTATTTCATAATTTGGGTTTTCATGGAAAATTTTTTGATACAGTTGACCTGGTTTGAGTCAGATTTTTCTCTACTTCCCCTGGCTTGTAGCAACCCTGAAATTATTTCGAAATTGATTGAAATTAGTGATTCATTGTACTTACTTGAGGTATGGAATTTGTGTTGAATTTTAAATTCAAAAAAAGAAATATAATCGATACGTTGACTGCTTCCGTCAATTTGCTTTACCAACTTTTGTCAAAATCAGTCGGTTGAGACAAAATTTTAAACGGTATTTAAAAGAAAGCCTCGCTAAGTACATCATCGAAGTTTTTGTGAGTGACAGATATAAGTTTAAATAATTTATTCGTGCAGAGAAAATTTTTTTTTTAATGTATATTCGGAAATACGCGAGTTTGAAAGTGGTATTTTTTGCTAATTTTCAGGTTTTCGAGGACGAAAATCTAGAAGAATAAATTTTTATGAGCAGTTTTACTGAATACCGTGCAAAAGGTTGGTATCAATCTTTATTTTGAAACAAGTTTTCAAATTTTCGGTAGTGTATTTTGCTTGTAATAAAGTATCAAACTTTATGAAAATGACACATTTTGACAGGTCACTTCAAACACATTTTTCCTCTCCTATTTCAACTATAACTCCAAAATATTATAAATAATAAATTTAAATCATCTCTAATCGCACCGTTTCTCTCTACTTCATTTTAAATAAGTAACTTTAATGTTTAATTCATTTTAAAAATGACGTACTATCGCCATTTTTCACACGTCCAAATGTTTTCAAACAATTTTTCTGGCTTAATGAAAATTAATTTATTATTCTTAAAATACACGAATCGAATCTAGAAATATAAGAAATAATTATAGAGCAATTAAAAAATTTTTCTAAAATATGACCGCAATCGGTTTCAGGTGACCATTCATGGAGTGACCCTGAAACTTTGCTACTTTGTAGCCCCATATGAATGAACTTTTGAGGCGAAACCATTGACCGCCATAATGCATAATAATAATAATTGTTTATTAACATAGAGTTTACATACTATGTTACATTCTTTAATGCATAATAAATGTTCCAACACACTAACTACGACTACCATTTAAATTTAATCTAAAACAAATTAACTTTATATTTAGTGGTTTAGAAAGGTATTTTAATAAGCTTTATCACAGTAATAATGATTTTCTACCAAATTATTATTTTAGTCCTTATTTCTCAATAAGAAAACTATATTTCAATGGTTTTCCCAGGAGCCTTCATCAAATTTAACCAAATTAAAACGTCGTTTTTTTATTGTACTTTTTGACGCTGGAAGGAAAAAATGGACAAATCAGGCATTAATTAAATATTAAATGAAACATTTGTTTTATTTAAATAATAATTAAACAGAACTTTGAACACCGTCCGTTTCTATCTAACGGCAGTGCGCAGTCAACCGTTTTCAACTTCAATCAGAACAGATAGAGTCCCCGCCCATAACATGGACTAGATAATATATTTCCTCAAAATAAAATTTGATTATCGACAGTACGGAGAATAAATCAGTATACATATTTATAATTTAGTAGTATACAAGAGAGTAGGCGAAACTTCAAAAATATTTCGAGAAAATATATTCTCTAGCGGCAGGGTCTCTATCTGTTTTGAATGAAGTTGAAAACAGTTTATGCGCACTGACGTTAGATAGAAACGGACGATATTCAAAGTTCTGTTTAAGTATTTTTTAAATAAACTAATTATTTTATTTAATATTTAATTAATGCCTAATTTGTCCATTTTTTCCGTCCGACGTCAAAAAGTGCAATACAAAAATTACATTTTAAGATTAATTTTGTTAAATTTGATGATGGCTCCTGGGAGAACCATTGAAATAAAGTTTTCCAAATGAGAAATCTGGATAACCGTGCATTATGATGGTCAATGGTTTTGCGTTAAAAGTTCGGTCATGGCGACAAAATACCCAAGTTAAGTTTCATACAGATCGATAAAGGTTGAAAATTCGAGGTGCGCTGAGTTGGGAAAGAACGTTTTTTTATATTAAAATTCAATGCAATTATATATCAAAATTACGAAATTTATCTGAGAATGACGCATCTTATTGTGAATCATAATGAGAAAATAGTATTCTTATTTATATAATATTTTTGCAAGGTTGCCAGATTAAAGATGCAGACGTAATACTTTTATTGTCCTCTTTTAATAGTAATTCTTTCTGCGACGCATTCGTCTGGAAAAATACTGGAATTCTATCAATTAAAGTTACTTGTAATTTTTGTTATTTGTGTTATCTTTTCTCTGCATGGTCTTTTAATTTTGACATTTAATAATCATAAATCTTTAAAATTAAACAAATAAATAAAATTACAATCTTTAAAAAGGATGGCTTTTAAGGGTGTTCTCCCCGTACAGTCAATCTCAGAATTAATTAATCTTTATCTTGAATTATAAAATCAACAAAAAAGAACTTTTTTTAGTTCCAATGAATTTTAAAAAAGAAACTGAAGCGTTTTACATAAAAAATAGTTTGAGTTATAATTGTCTATTTAAAAGTAGTTATTTAAATATTTGCGCCTTTCCTTCGTCTTAGACAAAAAACGTAATTCTCAATCAATTTCAATTCTCAACGGCTCATTTTGTTCCTTAAAAGATCGTTTGCGGTTCTGTTTGGTACGTTTTTATTAAAACTTGTAATTTGACCTTTTGTATAATTTGTAAATAAAATAATTTTAATAAAAACGTACCAAATAGAACTGTAAAGAATCTTTTAAGGACCAAAAGGAGCTGTTAAGAATTGAAATTGAATGAAAGCTACGACTTTTTTCTCAGACGAAGGAAAGAACACAAATATCCAAATAACTATTTTTAAGTAAACTATTATGACCCAAACTATTTTTTCTAAATTACCCTTGAATTTCATTTTTAAAATTGGTTAAAAATAACTTTGGGTCCATTCTCCTTGATATTATAAATCAACATAAAGATTTGATTAATTTTGAAGTTGAATGTACGGAGAGTACATCCGTAAATACTGTTTTCTCAAAATGGAAGCTTTTAAAGTCCAACTAATGTATTTTTAAGTTTGGAAGATCTTTAATTTAGTTTCTTTTCAAATTCGACTTCTCTTAATTCTTCTCTCTTCTGAATAATAATTTCCGAAACTGAAATTTTCTTAAGTTATATTATTTATATATTTTTTAAAATGACAACTTTCAATTAATTTTATATTAAAATTGCGAAACATAATCACGCGCTTTTCATTTCGAGTCATTTAACTTCCCAATTAGTCTTGTATTGTTTGACATTTGAAAACAAAAACAAATAACTTGAACTTGGTATAAGTTTCAAATTTAAAAAATCCAATCAGCATTACAGAAAAGCGACAACAATGAAATATCGAAATTGCGACTTTTTTAGGCCATCAATTTTTTAGAGAAGGAAACAAATATTAATTTATATTCTTTGACATCAACTTTAAATTATTAGCTGAACGAAAATTAGGACAATACTGTTCATAATGTTATAACTGAAAATGGAATTTAGGTACCGCAGTTATAAACTTTGAATACGTCTTGCACAATAGAAGCCCATTTAAAGTCCATTTTAGCTCACAGTAAAATTTCATCTCTCTTTCTTTTATATTTTATCCTATAACAACTTCAGAAACTTTAGTTCTACCTATGAAACATTTTGTGTTTAAATTTTATTACAATTTTATTATCATATTTTTGAAATTTTACTCTAGGTTAGAGTATCATTATGTGACTCAATAGATTTCAATTTTACAAACAAATCCATTTTTAAACAAGAAATTCAGTAATTATTATTATTATTTATCGGCATTTGGAACTCGAAAGTTCATTGCCTCATCTACCCGAGACCGCCACGCGTTTCTATCCTTAATACAAAAATAAAATCAAACTAGGAAGAAATACTGAAATCTTGAATTAAATATTTATTAAAACTTTGAATTCCTTCAGTTTTGATAGAAATAATTTTAAACTTATTGAACTGGAAATAATCCAAGATTGAAGTTCGTTTAAGAATTTACTTTCAGCTAAGTTTGAAGTAGAATAAGGGTAGGTGCATGGTGCACTTTTGACTATAAATTATAGAGGCTTACCAACAAGGTGTCCTTGGTAGATATGCGAGGTGTCGAGATCCTCCTCCTTCCCGGAAGGACCTTCTATCACTAGATTATCACTAAATGTACTCAAGTCGCGCTTCAGACGAAGACGAAATTCTCTTCCGTGAGAACGAAACTTTACCGTCACTGCGTTGTCACGGGTAACTGATCTTTTGGCTCTTAAATGACTTCGATGAACCTCGTGGGTGGGATAAGAGAGAGATTCGTAGTGGCGAATGTATTCGTTTAGTCGGCGAGCTGCAACAGAAAAAAAAAACCAAAAAAATATTTTAAAAACCACTCCAATTGTAATACAATTTTTAATAAAATGCTTCAACATCAAAATTTTAATGAATATATAATTTTGACGATTTTTTAAGATAGACGATAAAGCAAGGCTGCCAGGAAGGAATTAAATTCGCAGAAAGAACATTTTATGATCAAATAAGACTTGCTTTTTAGAAATATGTTATTAGAAGTCGTATTTTCTTTTCAGATGTCATGGTGCTGAATAATATTCCATAAAGAATGGAAATGGACCACGAAGATTTTGTTTATTAAAACTGAAAAAAATTGAATTCATTTTAAATAGGAGAATTGAACTTTGAATGTTCGGAATTTAAGTAGCTTCAACGCTGTAAATAATATTTTTATCATACAGGAGATAATGGAAGCTCAATGAAGTTCGCAACGTTTGTAAAAAAAACGCAAGAAAAAATTATTTTTTTTTTTAAACGCACGAGACCTAAAATTTTACTGATGATTATGGTTCCATTTGATGCCCGTATACATTCAAAAAACTTTCATCCTCCTAGCACTATCGGATCACACCCCAATTCAACCCTTAAAACTTCAAAAATTAACGAAAAATACCCCAATCTCGAGACCTAAAATTTTACTACTGATAATGGTTTCATTTTGTGTCCGAAGATACCCAAAAAAGTTTCATCCCTAGCACAACAAGATCACCCTATTTTTCAACCCCTAAAATTCACGGGGTGATCTTGTTGTGCTAGGGGGATAAAACTTTTTTGGGTATCTTCGGACATGAAATGAAATCATTATCAGTAATAAAATTTTAGGTTTCGAGATTGGGATATTTTTCGTGAATTTTTGAAGTTTTAGGGGTTGAATTGGAGTGTGATCCGATAGTGCTAGGGGGGTGAAAGTTTTTTGAGTGTATACGGACATCAAGTGGAACCATTATCATCAGTAAAATTTTAGGTCTCGTGCGTTTTAAAAAAAATAATTTTTTCTTGCGTCTTTTTATAAATGTTGCGAACTTCAGTGAGCTGATAATGAACTAGACGATGAAATCGAGGACAGTCTTTTATCTCGATGCAGAGAAATTGTTTTGCCAATATTGCCAACTGATTCATTTATTGAAACACGAAGAGTGTGATTTTGTTGGATAGGTGATACAATTCGATTTCTCATCGAGCGAATAATCTGCCTCTGTTATCAGTAGAGGACCACCAAAGTTAATAACTTCGGTCACGAAATGAAATCATCCTCACAGTTCGAGTGTGTTAGATACATGGACATGTTCAGAGTACATTGACATGGGATGTTGAATAGTGAAGCAAAAAGAGAAGTCACACTCAAGCGACGAGGGTGTAGGTGGTGAATACTTTTCACCAGTACCTCCGATCGTTCGTTAACGTAACTTCCGGTCTGGACTGACCATCGCGTTTCGTCCTGTCTGTCAATTGCGAAAAAAATATCTCGTACATTTTGTGTCATTGAAAAAAAAAATAATGAACTATATTATGATAAAGATACTAATTAGAGACAAGGAATTACAGAATCAATTTAAATTAATTAAAACTTTGTTTTATCTTAGATCGGTATTTTTAAAGATTTTCAATTTTTGAAAGTTAAATATTGTTTTTCAGTCCATTGTACCTTTTTTTAAAAATGAATATCAATTAAGACAATTTTAAATCCGCTCTTTCGAAGTTTTTGTTATTAATCGAAGAGCGAAAATTATGTAAAAAGTTCCCTACTTTTCATGGATTCTGAAGGATCATTTTATGAATGATATAGACAGAGTACATATGAATGACACAGACATAGAGTGTTAGTAAAATTTTCAGAGTTACTGATCCCAAAGGAACTCACTTGTACATGATACAAGATACCCAGTAAAGTCCCATTGAAATTCATGTGCTGCGCGAGAACAGCCTTTGTCAGAGAGTATTTCGTTTCTTGAGTACTTTTAAAGTTTTACCATATATTATCTGCAATAGAAGTGTACTTACATTTGTCTCTTGGGTATTTAACTCCAACAAACTGAAAACGCTTTCTGGTATCTTTTTAAAATTCCCAACAAATTAAACATAATTGTACTAGAAGATAAGAAGCATTTGTTCAGTTGTTTCAAACTGTAGTTACAGAAGATAACAACAAAATATATATATATATATATATATATATATATATATCAAAAGTTCTAAATTTTTTCTTGATACTTGTAAATTTTAGCTCCACAGAATTCATAAATGTAAATTAAAACTTCAAGTCACTTTTTTAGGGGATTTTCTGTTATGAAATGTTATTCTATTATCAGGGATAGAATTTTTATTTTGGAAATTGAGTTTTTCCGCTTGCTATAATGCCAACAGCAATGTGATGTCCATATCGACATTATTAGAAGGATTGGTTAGGGAGATACGGCTATATCTGAGTTGGCATCGTAAATTCTGAATTCCTCGTCGATTTGCACTCGACATAACTTCGAGGGTCCCGCGAAACCCTTCGTATACATTCCATTTAATGTTGGCAGTCAATCTACGAAATAGCGGAAGTCCAATGAAGACCGCAAACACAAATAAACCGGAAGGAGTTCCGAGAGGATACTGCGTTGCTTCAAATTATTGTGCGGTTTCCGAACAAAGGGGGCATGAACTTTTCACATTGTGGCATACTTTTTTATCTTTACAACCGAGTTCAGTCACCGGAAAAATGGCCATCATGAGTTGAAAATAAAATCTATAATTTCTCTCATTAGGTTCTGTCTTCTTTTCTTCACTGTTTCCTTCAAAACTAAATTTAACTCTCAATTCGAGAACATATATAAAAAGATATTTCCAAATTATGCACTGTTAGAAATTTCTTGAAATTACAACCACTTTTTATTTACTGTAATTGAAAATTAATTTGCTGTGGTTGAAAATTCATTTATTTTAGTTTAAAATTAATTAATTTTGGTTTAAAATTCATTTACTTTTAGTTGAAAATTGATTTAGTTACGGTAGTTGCATAAAATTTTAACCAAACACAGAAAATCCCAAGGTATCATTTTAAATAAAAGACTGTGACAACAGAATAATGATTCAGATCAAAATATTATCACTGTAGATTAAAATAGTGTCCCGCGATTTCTACTGTGAAGTACTTGAAGTTTCAACCAGATATTTTTAACAGTTTAACCTTTTTTGTACGAAAATAATTATCGCATTTGTCGCTTTAATTAATTATGAAGACCACTAATCGCGGGGTTAACCACTACTGAATTCAGGTTCACAATTCTTTGGTTCTTCCTGAATTCTTTTGAATTCACCTTGAATTTTTTTAATTCACCTTGTATTCTTTGAATTATTCTTTTGAATTATTTTAAATTCTTTAAATTCTTTTGAATTTACTTTGTATTCTTTAAATTCAGCTTGTATATTCTTTGAATTCTTTTAAATTCATCTTGTATTCTTATTTTTAATCTTTGAATTCACCTTGCATTCTTTCAAGGGGACGACACACTGTAATTAGCTGAAAAGTGAAGGTATTTTGCGATTTTTTTTTGAAAAAAGTTATCGTCAGATCATTCTGAAATTTTTATCACAGTTTATTGGCGTAAGTACAAGATAAAAAAATTAATTGATAATTATTTTGGCCGACCCTCCCCCCATTCCAGCCCTCAGAAGTTAACACTGCCAAAAAAGCTAGTTGGAAGCATCGCAAAAAATCTATTCATCTGATTAATATGATCAAAATCTCATTTTGTTGAGAAAACCCATTTCTATGGCACCACGTAGGATTTTTTTTATAACGCTCCCTATGTAATTGTAGTTCTGAACGTTCAAATAAACGAAATTTTTATTTGATTTCATTTTAAACTCAAATTTGTTTTAAAATATTTGTTTATTAATATAGATACTAATGTAATAATAAAGAAACTCATGATATTTCTCTTTATTTTATAGATTAAACGATATTTCAAGATAAATTTTAGTTAAGAAAAAAAGTTCGTTCATTTGAACGTGCAAAACTTCAGATATATCGCTCTCTTAAGTTTTTATCCACGGTTAAAGGCCTTTAAAAAAGTTCAAATTATTTAAAAAATTTTAAAGGTACGCCATTTTGTTATTTTTTTAGACAAAAATTTTTCCCTTCGTCATGCCGTAGCCACTGATACAAGGATTATAAATCTTCCTCATTTTTTGATTTCAGATGCATTGCATAGGTCCAGTCCTGTCAACCAGCTGGGAGAATTTTTTTGGCAGTGCTAACTTCTGCGGGAGGGGAAGGGGGAGGGGCGGTTAAAATAATTATCAATTAATTTTTTTATCTTGTACTTACGTCAATAAACTGTGATAAAAATTTCAGAAAGATCCGATGATAACTTTTTTCAACAAAAATTCACAAAAATACCTTCACTTTTCACCTGTGTCTTATTCTTTGGAATTCAACTTGAATACACTTTGTATTCTTTGAGTTCACTTTGTATTCTTATTTTGAATGCTTCTAGTATTCTTTGGAATTCACGTTGGAATTTCACAGTGTCTTATTCTTTTGAATTCAACTTGAATACACTTTGTATTCTTTGAGTTCACTTTGTATTCTTATTTTGAATTCTTCTAGTATTCTTTGGAATTCACCTTACATTCTTTTGAATTCACCTTGTATTCTTTTAAATTCACTTTGAATTCAACTTAAATACATATTGTATTCTTTGAATTCACCTTATATTCTTATTTTGAATTCTTCTAGTATTCTTTGGAATTCACTTTGCATTCTTTTGAATTCACCTTGTATTTTTTTGAACTCTTAAAATTCACCTTGTATTTTTTTGAATTTACTTTGAATTCTCGAATTCAAGTGTGCATCAAAATTGCTAGTGTTTAACTCCTCACTAATAAACAAAAATGTTCATGGCTTTAATGAAACGAGATTTGAATCTGAAAAAAGTGTTCAACTTGCTCCGAGGGTTTTGGGTTGATGTGTAAGCGAGTTTCGGAAATGCTCCCATTTCCGATTGTGACCCTTTCTTTTTATCTGCGTGGAATATATCCCCGAAATAAGTTCCGACGATTTGAAAAATCCCAAGAGTGAAATTACTTTTCGCTGGTCCTGTCTAGCCGACGATGTCATTGTCGTTGTCTGAAACCGTTGGAAGGAGTAAGTAACCTCGACAGGAAATGCATTGCGCCGTTGCAGCCAGCAGACCGCCACTTTAACGCGCCTTTCAATTACCCCACATAAAATTTAAGTCTCTTCCGGGCTCAGTGATTTAATTAAAACCTCGACTTTCAGACTCACAGGTTTCCCTTCATCCAGAGCTTTTAAAATTTACCAATAATATTAATTTATAAAAATGAAACTTTATTTAAAAGAGTCTTTTAAAATGTTCTACATACTTTCTGCCTCTCAAAATAATTGTAGGAAAAATTCGATATCAAACTTTCCTCTTCATTTTTGAGAAGTCTAATTCAAAAGTAGAGAAAATCTTTTCTTTCTAAAGTTTCATTGATATCTTGCTTTATATTTTATTCAAATTTTCAAACCCAAAGATGTGTACACGCATAGTGAAATCTGCTATTCAAACACCAGACTTGGCACGTTCGTCCTCATAAAATCTCTCATAAACGTCGTAGTCTGCCTTGTTTTCACATAAATACACTCCTTCCTTCATAAAGACACTGAACACAATAAATGTTTACTCAGGAAGAGAAACATGATATATAAAGCGAATTAGATTATGATTTAGTACAATTATGCTAGAGATAGAAATTTTAATTCGTTCTAGTTTCAAGGCATTTAATATTTAACGCTTTCTAACTTAAAAGCATTCAATTTTCAACGCCTTCAAACTGAAGACACCTGGAATTCGAACCTTGATAACTAAGGTCACAGCAAATAATAAAATACTTTCGGTATCATCAGGTAAAAAGCGTAAAAAATAAGTTTAGAAAAAAAGAAAAGTGAGACGAAAAAAGAGTGATTAGAGTAATGAGATAAATTAATTATCCGAGTGATGTGAGGATAAGGTCAACGGGCGTATACTTCGCGGTCTTTTACTGTTCTTCACGCTCTGCGACTTGGTACTCCTGTAAAAGCGAGAAAACGTATCTTCCCGTAAATTCACAACCAACGACCGCTATGTCGCCTACGTGCAGTGAATTTTATAAGCTGAAGCGATAATGCGGCATGCACAAAGATCTAAGATCGCACCAGGGAGCCAAGATTTTTCTTCCACCTTGTTGAATACCAGCGACATATGAAAAGCTTCCCCCTCCTTGACGAATCGAGAAAACGAGAAAACCCTAGAACCCAGTTTTGCACTGAAAATCTAATCTACACGATCCTGTAAAAAAGGACTTTTATATTTGCTCAAAAAACTTTTATTCGCTTTTAATTCACTTTTAAGCTTTACAAAATTCTTTTCTATTCATTCTGACACCAAAAGCATAAAGCAAAGAAGACACATTCTATTCATCAAGTAAGAAAGTAAAAAAATTATTTTCATAATTTAACCTCTCATTTTGAGTTATTCGGTGAACAAAGATTTACCTAATTTTTAAAAATTTAAAAAGAATTTTAGAGGCAACTCTCGACTCTTACACTATACCCCAAAGCTTTAAAAATTCTTTTAATTTTCAAAAGACTTTTAAAGCCTTAACACAGATGATGTAAAAATGTAAACTAATTGTGTAAACGACACGAAGACCAAAGATTTCATTTTTTAAATAAATTCACCCCCAATTTTGCCAAAAATCGACTCTATAACGGAATTTTGAATTTTTTCTGAACTGTATGAAAATAAAATAAAAATGTTAAGATCATATATAAAAAAATTGTATTACCAAACAGAAAACCACTAAATTTAACGAAAAAATTTTTGCTCTTTTCAACCTTAAAAATAATTCATATAATATTACACTTTTTCTTTGATATTTATACAAATTGTAATTGTAATTTATACAATTAGGACCCATACTTTTCAGAAAGAAATAAAATTTTAAGAGTAAATCATGTAAAAAAAAATTTATTACCAAACAGACAAACACTAAACTTCAAGAAAATGTTTTCCCCCTTTTCAACCTTAATAATTCGTGAATTTCAGAGAATTCTGGGTGAATTTAGAAGAATTTCAAATGTTGAATTCTAAACAATTAATTATGAATTCCGAAGAATTCATTGTGATTTTTAAAGAATGAATGATGAATTCCAAGAAATTAATGATATATTCCAAAGAATTACTCGTGAATTTCGAAGAAATAATTATGAATTCTGAAAAACTTCTGGTGAATTCTAAGGAATTCAAGATTAATTATTTAGAATTCATAATGAATTTTTTAGAATTCACCAGGAATTCTTGGAAATTCACCTTGAATTTTTTCGAATTCACAATGAACTCATCGGAATTCATTATGAATTCATTGTAAATTACAGGTGCATTAAAAATTTATAGTAAATTCAACGTGAACTTCGAAGAATTCAGGATATTTCAAAGAATTCCTGGTATGAGTTTTAAATTAATTCTAATATTTGCAACAAAAATTTCCTGACAGTTTTTACTGTGAGAGGTCCGATCATCATCAGATGTCGCATGCAAAATGTGAGTTTATAGGTGTATAATTTTCATTATTTACATATATGGGGCATTATTCCTCAACTGCCCCAACACTAAAAGTCATGTTTTTCGATTGTCTTCAAATTCTGGGAATAT
>JBAGKK010005941.1:0-12366 GCA_037177015.1 Euceroptres primus | reverse complement strand
AAGAAACCCTGTAATTGGTGTAAAAACTGCTGGGATTTCAATAAATATGAATATGAATATGAATATGAATATTATAGTGTTTATTTAAAATCTAGCAGTGTGAAAGGGAGCAGGCGAAAATTTAAAAAATATTGGGAGGGAATATATATTTTACTCTAGCGGCAGGGACTCTACTTGTTTCGAATGAAGTTCAAAATACTTGATGCTCAGTGACGTTAAATAGAAACATGCGATGTTCTCAATTATGTTTAATTATATTTTAAATAAAATAATTATGTTATTTAATATTTCAATAATGACGGATTTATTCATTTTTTCCTTTGAGAGTAAAAAAGTATAATAAAAAAACTACATTTTAAAATCAATTTAGTTCAATTTGGTGAATCAAATAAAGTTCTCTAATTGCGAAATAGGGTCTAAAATAATAATTATTTAGAAAATAATTATTACTGTCATAAAGTTTGTTAAAATCCCTTTCTAAGCCACTGAAAATTTGCATGAAAATGGTGAAACTACCATGACTGATATCTCGATAACCATGCATTATGGTGGTGACTGGGTTTGCCTCAAAACTTCACACATATAGGGCTAGATTTTACTAGGTCTGAAAATATGATAAATGCACCAATTTTCGAGGAGAATCTTCTTGTCCATTTTTAAGATATATTTCTTCCAAGTTTCACCATTTTGAAATGTACCATTAAATTGTATGTCTTACAGTTTCTTAATAAGACTTACTTTATAACTTTCATTTACAAACAGATTACATTTTAAGTTTTAAAAAATCAACTGTTTACTCGAAAAATGAAGCCTTCAGCCACGCTGGTATGAATTTGCATTATTTGTATTATTACTATACCATAACGATAATCGAGGCAAAAAGCCCTGCCACTCAGAAAAATTGGCTGTAACTTAGTAAAAAAAAGTCGCACAGAGTTCATATGACTCCAAAAAGTTGATAAAATTGTGTATTTTCATAAAAAGAGGGATGTACCTATTAGGTACAACTCACTTTAAGTATGTTTTTAAATATGATAATGAGAAACAGATGATAATTTTCTAGCATATAAGATTCAGAAGAATTTCTACTTTCTTATGGTTTCAAAAGATTATTTAAAATTGTACATTATTTTTTTAAAAGTTAAAACAATTACAATTACTTCATTAATAAAAAATACCTGTTTTAACTAGATAAATAAAATTATTATTAATTTATATTTATGTTGAAGAGTTTTTAAGTTATTCCATGACACATTTTATTGGAAAGAGCATGCATAATTGTCACTTCAAAAGGAAATTGCAAGCTCATGGTCGTCCTGGACCTGAACTCTGGAGTCGACAGTTAGTCAGCTTACAGAAACAGGCCCTTTTTTCAAAGTCTTGGACCTCGGCTTGGTAATAGACACCCATGACCCTTTTTTTTGGTGCTATTCATTCACAATATTTAAGCTCATTGAATTCTCAATTATTCCATCACTCTTTGTATCAAAATATGCAATTTTTTCAAAAATTTAAATCATTTTTCATAAGCCCAAATTATTAAAGAAAATATTTTTGATATTATTTAGCAATTTTCTATTTTAAATTTGTCGCTTTGGACATCGCATTACCTGAAATTTTTCAAAAACTTTTATTTATAATTTCTAAACGAAGTCGTCTAAAATTTTGAAACTTTTATAAATACACTCGTCGCCGAATCGAAAGCCCCCGAACCGAAAACCACTTTCATGGTCGTTCACGCTTCATTGATTCTGTCCCCCGCCCCTGAGCGTCCCGCGACGGCGCCATCGCTCGAGTAGTCAGGGCCGCTAGACGTTGTTTACATCACGACTCTCGGCGCATTTACTTTTGTACGTTCAGAGGCTATATACGCGGTCCTGAATGTTGACATAAGACTGCTCGCTCGAAAGATTCGAATCGAGAACCGTCTACCCCCGAGCCCGGTTCTCGATTCGGCGACGAGTGTAATTGTACCCTGATGTGAGCACATTGCTCAGATATATTTATAAAAATAATTAATCAGAGGATATGTGAAAAATGATAGGGACTTAAAATGGTCAACTTTTTGACAATCACCCTTATATGGTTTTTCTACATTTTTCCAAATAAACGTTTGACCTTTATTGATTTTAATATAATATTTATATTAATCAGAAAAACTTCAAAAACAATTGTCTCCTTTGACCAGCATTGATTGCAATATAATATTTATATGGTTTTTCTAAGTTTTTCCAAATAAACCTTTACCCTTCATTGATTTCGATATAATATTTATTTGGTTTTTCTAAATTTTTCTAAATAAACTGTTACGTTAATGGTGAATGATATAATGCATCTGAGAGGTTTAAAAGAAACTCACCTTTTCTTTTCGGCAGCACTTACGCACCCTTATCTTATCCTTCATAATGTCCTTGCAGAAAACTGTATTCTCTAGAAATTTGGGTAATATGTACTTACCCGAAAGCTTTCTTACCAGACGTTCCCTTCTACTTGAACAATTCCAAAGAGAAGGGAGCCTACGTACCACTTCATGCCAGAAAACTGACTTGAACGTGCCGATGCCGATGCCTGGCGGATTGCCGCATGCCTGGCGCACGAACTTTGGAGCTTTTTTTTAAACAAACAACCAAATTTTTCTGGAAATGGCCGATTTACGATAAAACATAATTATCTTTAGATTATGTGGTAGAAAAATTAGACCAAACAATTCATATTTGTAGCTGTAATTTGGGAGTGCTTCAACCCCCATTCTGAGGCAGGCCCTTAATCCTCACAAACAACCAATACTTAAGGTTAGCTGCATTCTCTTAACCGATTATCAAAACTCTCACATATGTGTACGTCGTGATAATCGCTGGTTACTTTAGCCTCAGTTGGCTTGTATTGTTTGTGGGATTGAATCTCCTGAATTGATTGCAAACCGATTTCTGATCTTCCACCCAAATCAGCTCCCAAGAAGTGCGTTGAAAAATCGGAATGGACACTAAATTCGCTTGCACAATTCAGGCTGTTTGTAATTAAATGTCCTTTGTTGGTTAGAAATCAATTTCTGATATTCCGTCCAAATAAGCTCCCAAGAAGTGAGTTGAAAATTCGGAGTGGAATCAAGAATTAATTTCTACAACCCACATTTGTTTCACGCATCCAGAATTATATCTGTTAGATCGGTTCTCTGGTTTGCTCATTTAAATGAGCTCCCAAGAAGTAGGTTGAAGACTTGGTGGTTAAACTCAAAAATCGTCTGATTATTCTGAGTGTTATTAAAAAGTGTCACATTGCTTTGTCTCCTCGGTTGTTTTGGCGCTACTTTCTCTCGCCGAATGTTTATTCTACTACGTATTTAATTATTGTTTCCGGCTGGAATGTTCTAGAACCCTTTCGATTTTCAGCACCGTACCTTTCATTCCTAATGCTCTTACATTTAATTTCCTTAAAGAATTCTTTCTATTGCTTTATTGTTTACTTTTATAATAATTTAAAATTAATTATTAAGGGTCATATAGACAGTCTCGGCTCTAAATTATTTAATCAGGGATTTACATTTATCGAAAGAAAAGGCCGAACTATTAGGCTCTAGGTTACAAGAAAGAAATCTCCGCGAAAAAGGAACAACCATCTGTTGCTATAAGTTTCATGAGAAAAAATTTTTGAAATTTTTTTCTAAGCAAGATTCCGTGATATTCTACAATGACGTATCCGGATTATTACAAGAATTGGGAATAGTGTACTATCCTAAAGATTGGAGATTGCAGGATGTCCCTTTATAGAATAGAAATAAATAAGCCTCAATTCCCATCTTTCACTTAGTACACCTACGCGAGTCTTACACTAATAGGAATCTCATTTTTGAATTAGTGCAATATGAAAATCATAAGTAGGAACTTTGTGGTGACCTAAGAGCAATTGGCATAATTCTTGGGCAGCAAGGTGGTTACACAAAATTTCCTTGTTTCTTGTGTGAGAGGGACAGCAGAGCACATGAGTTGCATTGGAAACAGAAAAGTTGGCCGAAGAGAAAGTCATTATAACCAGGTTCACGAAATATTGTGAAGAAATCATTGATTGATCCGTGTGATGTACTGCTACCACCCTTGCATATTAAACTAGGATCAATGAAGCAGTTTGTTAAAGCACTTAAGAGAGATGGTAAATGTTTTCAGTATCTTCTTTAAAACTTCAAATCTCTGAGCGAAGTTAAGATTAAAGAGGGAGTTTTCACTGGTCCTGATGTTAGAAGGCTTATGAAGGACGATAATTTTGTGAAAACGATGAAAGACCTTAAAGTAAAAAGCATGGATGAGTTTCAAGGAAGTGACCAAAGGCTTTTTAGGAAACGTGAAAGAAGTCTTGGAGACGTGAGTGAGGAGCAAGGTAAACGTTTCCATCAGGATATCAAAGAGATGGAACGAAAATATCAAGGAAGATGGAATGCAGCTGTACCAATGTCACTCACAAAAGACGTTCCAATTCTCGAAGCTTCGAAGAGAAGAGGAAAAGATTCTACAAATCACTTTGAATGTTACTAGATGACATCCCGGTCAATTCTTGCCTTAGTTGGCTCGATCATGCTTTATCTTGCCTTAGTTGACCGGATTTCTAGACTGTCTTGCCTTAGTTGGCCGGATTACTAGATTGTCTTGCCTTAGTTGGCTGGACTACTAGACTGTCTTGCCTTAGTTGACTGGACCACTAGAGTATCTTGCCTTCGTTGGCCAGCTCATGCCTTATCTTGCCTTAGTTGGCCGGATCACTAGACTATCTTGCCTTGGTTGGCTGGACCGTGCCTTGTATTGCCTTAGTTGGCCGGATCACTAAACTATCTTGCCTTCGTTGGCTAGATTATGCCTTATCTTGCCTTAGTTGGCCGAATCACTAAACTGTTTACTGCAATCTACACATATTATTCTGCCCACAGGGGACCCATCTCTCGGCTTAAATAAACTTCAATACAAAATACAATACTGTCGTGCCTTAGTTGGCTGTCTCATTGACCTAATTTGCCTTATTTTGCTAAATTATGATCTATCTCAACATACTATCCGCCAACTTGGATTTGCCATTCAGAATTTCCGAATTTTGACTTTAGGCTCGTAATGAGCGACCCAGAAAACTCCTCGATAGTATTCAGAGTAGAATTATAACGAATTTTTTCTTTCGAAAAGCCATATTTGATCCGCCATTTTAAAAATTTGAATTCTGACTCCCAATTCGTGATCAGAGACCCGAAAAACCCTTCGATAGGGAGTTCTGAGGAAATCGTCTGATGAAACCTTTGGTGCTAAGGTACCTCAGAAAATGGAATTCGTTGATATAAAAGGACCTACAGTTGTAAATATTTGACCACATCAGAAATCATGTATGTGCATTTCCGTAGATTTTTTCATGAGGAATTCAAATCTGTTGGCTAAATTGACGAATATCTTCGCTTTTCGAAGTTATTTTCATCTGAAAATGCTCGAAAATGGCCTTTTTGCACTTTCAGGTTAGAATATATTAAAATCCTGACGTGCTAGAAACTAGGTCTGGAGTCCGGGAATTAGGATCTTTGCAGGTTACAAAAACGATTCCACATTTAATAAACTATTAAGCTAACATTTATTCAGAATAGATATAATTTAAACTCGATATAATTTAAAGTTCTTAAGGTATTTAAGTGTGAAAATCAAGGAGAGGTTAACCTCTAAAAAAGCCTGAAAGTTTAACTTTAAGAAATCTAGGTAGCAAGATAAAAAGAGAGGAAACTCCAAAATTATTAAGACAGAAAACTTACATATTGTGCGATAAATAAATCCTCGTAAATCTGGTCCAAGTTAAAAGATATCTTTAAATACCAAGCGTATACTACCAACGCGCTTCCCCGGTATTCAAATAACCAAATGGAGTCCGAGCCATGCTCGCTCCACGGTTTTATTACTTCGGCACTATGCCGCGTACACACTCCGGAAGGCCGAATGAATAAGCAAGGAGTTTTAACTTCTCGGTGCCTGAGGGACCAATGGGCTTGCGGCGTCCACGCAAAAGTAACTAACCTGACCGACACACTGACGAATCAATGACTTGAGTGAGAACTGAATACCTATAGTCGAAAGAACCTGAGCCTAACAATTGGCTACGTTCTAAGTCGGCATGCTGAGACCCCGCGCTCCGAGTGACTGTGTTCAGAGGTCTTCAAGTTGCGAGAGAAAGAAAAACAAATTGACAACAATGATAGACTGGACAGACAAAGACATAGACAGATTACTTCTTATATTCGCTAGATGTACAGGGGAGAAAAGTCTAGTCGAGTCTGTTGTCAAGGTAAGGTTTTATGACTTTAGTATGGCAATTATAAGGTACCAACTTGTACTTGCCGTCAGTCAGTTCAAAGACTGGTCTCGAAAACATTTTAGAGTTAGTGAACACCTCTGCCTGCTGAATACGGAGTTGTAAGAGAGGCGGTTATCCCTTTTTGTGCGGACGACAGGGTCTGATCGCGTTGGAGAACTATGTCACCTAATCGATATGTGCGCGGTCTTGTCCGTAGATTATAGTGGCGCGCCCCTTTTGATCATGGGCTGTGTTCAAGTGCTGCTTCATCAGGTGGTAATAAAAGCTGAGGTATATAGAGAAAATGTTGGTGATCAAAATTCTATAAAGCAAAAATTCCTGTAGATGTTGTAGATTTTATTAATCAGGAACAACCTTCTTGTTCTATAGACGTTATAGGTTTGAAAAATCAGGATAAAGTCGGTACCGGCATTCCTCCTGCTCTTGTTTATAGTTTAGATTTGATAGAACTGGATACATCCGAATTAATTACCGAAGACCTTAAGAAAATTAAGATAATCAATGAAGATATTTCTGAGCAGGATATAATCAGTCGTATTGTCGAAAGCAAGGAGATTGCTAATAGAGATCATGTGATTGTTAATATAGACTCTTTCCCCGTAGATACATTGATTGATAACGGCTCCTCTAGAACTTTGATTCGGAAGCATATTGGTATGCGAATTTTAAAAGCTACGGATAGGACTTTAGATGATTCTCAGAAAACTCGTATGATTATGGCGAATGGCTCTTCTGATGATAACAAGGGTATGGTGAATTTCCTCTTACAATAAATAGTATAACTAGGATATGCGAATTCAGGATAGCAACTAACCTTAGTAAAGAAATGGTTTTAAGTCTTGACGTTCAGGGCAGTTTCTACATGCTCTTCGGTGCCCGGTCTAAGACAGTATTTATGCTTGACACTTCAGGTAAACACAAGCATCTTAAGGCTTATGTTTGTAAAGAGGAAGAAGAGTTAAAGAGATTTTTGAAAGAGAAACTTCCTCCCAAGGGAACTGGGCAGTTAAGAGCCACGCACCTGGTCCAACACTCCATTAAACTTTTGAGTAGCACCACCATTAAAGAGCGTTATAGGATTGTTTCACCCAAGGTACAGGGAGCTATGTATGCCGAAGTTGGTCGTTTGCTATCTGAAGGTGTTATCGAGAAGTCGACAAGTGATTAGAATATTCCGATAGTTATGGCTGCGAAACCTGGCAAGAAGTATCGTCTATGTCTAGATTTTCGAAATTTGAACGTAATTACGAAGACAGATGCATATCCGCTCCCGTATATGTCGGACATACTTAAACAGCTTCAAGCTGCTAAGTATATTTCCAAAATTGATAAGAATTATTGATACGGCTTACCATTAACTCCCGTTAGATCCCGCTAGTAAGCCGTATACCGCTTTTGCTGTCCAAGGTAGAGGATTCTGCCAATATAATCGGATGCCTTTCGGATTGTGCAACGCACCACTGACCTTTCAGAGATTGACGGACGAATTAGTCACTCCGGATTTGAGACATAACGTGTTCTATTATTTGGTTGACATTTTAGTGGTTACAGAAACTTTCACAGAGCAAATAAATTGGTTAGGGAAAGTTCAAGATAAAATTCCCGTGGCTGGTTTGACCATCAATCTTGAAAAGTTCGAATTTTGCTACTCAAAAGTAAAATATTTGGGGTTCATAGTCAATAGGCAAGGTTTGTAGGTAGATTCCATTATATCTTATCTAGTTCCGAAAAGTATTAAGTGGCTACAAAAATTTATGGTCTTAGCATCTACTCTTGGTATCGCAGATTCATCCCTTCGTTCGCTACTGTGGCAGAACTCCTAACTAGACTCTTTCGCATGAAAGTTAAATAAATTGGGAAACGAAACAATGGGAAGTTTTCGATTGGCTGAAAAAGGCATTCACTAGTGCACCTATATTAGCCTATCCTTTGTTTAGCGAAGCACAGGCATCACCATTCATTCTCCAGACCGATGCCAGTTCTTCCGGATTAGGAGTAGTCCTTACTCAGGTCCAGGGGGTGAGAAGAAAGTAATTTCTTCTGCTAGCCGAACGTTGATCCCTGTTTAAAGAAACTATGCCGTAATGGAGCATGAATGTCTCACGGTGGTTTTTGGGATTCGCAAGTTTAAAGAGTATCTAGAGGGATACCATTTTAAGGTGGTTACTGATCGCAGCAGCCTAAGATGAATACATAGTTTGCGAAATCCGACTGGCAGGTTAGTGAGGTGGTCAATATAGTTGCTTGAGTATGACTTCGAGATTATTCATAGGAAAGGTGCACTTCGTCATTTGCCAGATGCCCTATTGAGAATGTATGAAGACGAGGAAATTCCGATTTCTTCAGTCCTGAATATGCAGGCAGTTACCGAAAGACCATTTTGCTGGATTGGAAGGTAGATGGAAATTGGTTATATAGACATAAACCTATCTCAATCATAGACCCGTTGTTACCTGACTTGGATGCTTGGGAATTGGTGATCAAGAAGAGCAGAAATTTAGAGTTTTAGGGGAGGCTCATTTGGCACCACAGGCCGGTCATCTCAGCGTAGATAAAACCTATCATAGAGTGCAAAGGCAGTACTACTGACCAGGCTTTTTCAGTGATATCGTAATGTTCATTCGTCAACGCGATCACTGCCAGAGGTGCAAAGTGTAACAGGTTCGCCCGGCCGGCTTAACGGGACAACGCATTCCGAAGCAACCCTGGTCGGTGGTTGCTACTGATGTGATGGGCACGTTTCCCTGGAGCAAATCAGTTTACAAATATGTACTAGTTTTCCAAGATTTGTTTACCAAATGGGTTGAATATATTCCAATTCGAACAGCAAACGGTTCAGCTGCAAAAAAGGTTTTCGAAGATTTAATCGGGTCGCGATTGGGGGCCGCAAAAGTCATACATTCGGATAATGGTACGGAATTTTCGAATAAATTGATTAATAAATTATGTAAAAGTTTCGAAATAATCCATACTAAAAACCCGATGTATTACCCACGAGCTAATCCTACTAAAAGAGTAAATCGTGTCTTAAAAATAAAGATTGTAATGTTTCTGCGTAAGAATCACAAGGAATGGGATTTACATCTGCCTGATTTTAGATTCGCTTATAGTACCGCGGTACAAGGTGTCTTGAAGATCTCCCCCGCCTTTTTAAATTTTGGCCGTTAACCTTAGCCCTACCGGAACTTGATAAAAGAACTCGAGAAATACATACCACTTCAGGATCCGATATATCCCGAGTGGTTAGAACGAGTTACCAGATTAGACGAACTACGTGGTTTAATCCGACGGCTCGTAGATCGTTCCTATGAGTCACAAGCCAAATATTACGACGAACATGGGCGCGTCGTAGGTTTCAAAGTCGGTGATTTGATCATTAAACGACAGAGAATCCTATCTGATAAGTCAAAAGATGTCGCAGCCAAATTGACTCATAAGTTTGAAAGTTCCTGTAGGATTTCTCGTCAGCGTTCGCCAGTGGTCTATCACCTAGCTAGGTTAGCTGGGAATTATGATGGGAAAGAGCATTTTCGCTAACTTAAACCTTATTGATTTGTTTTGATCTTGGTACAGAGTTTAACGGTGGTGTTCCCTTCTCTATCGTTTACCGAGTACTTCGATGGGGGCAATCTATAAAACCGCTAAACCCATAAAATGGGTGACCCGTGACGATTATAAGGCCCAGGCCATACCTTGAGCCGAGTCCTAAGATTTAAAGAGATTACAATCAGGAGGGTCATCTACGAGCTTTGCCGCTTTGCCCCAATTATGGCAAGCAAACGAAGTTGGTTTGTTATGGTTGTGGGGAGAAGAGAAAGACCTCAGCCAGCTGAAGAACATCCACAAGGAAGTCCGCACGAATAGCTGCGGATGATTTAACTAATATACCGAGTGCTTGTCCAGCAGTACTTGACGACGCCTGTTGGCTGATTTTGTAAAAAGTTTTGTTTTTGTCTGCCGATCCCCTGAAAATAAACATATGTATTTTCTTGCAGGTCTCGGTTTTAATTTTTCGGAATACGCGAAATTTAGAATTTAGTTTGAGAGTAACTTTCTAGTAGTAGATTTTAACGTAGAAGGTTCGATATTTTGCTTCTAATAAGTAGTTTTGATCAAGTTTGAAGTAGAGAGATTATCTAGTTAGGTTAAGTAATTTTAAGGTAATCGTCTCAGGATAGTGGAGTCCCCGGAGTATCACTGAAGGTAAATAACCCTTTTTTGAAAAAATATCTGTTATTTTGACCTATCATCCATATTTTTTTTGATTGCCAACAGAAAACTTATGAGTTTGTTAAATATTGATTTATTTTATGATTTATGTTCATGATTTTGTTTATGATTCCCATGATTGTCTGAATATTATTTTATATTATGTTCGAAGTCATACCGAATTGAGTGCCTTTTGAAAGAGTTGGACGACATTTTAATTTTAAATCACTTTTTTTGGTTTTGCGGTGTTGCCGGTTCAAGATGTCGCTTTAAAAAATACGCTTACCAGATAGATGCGACCTTTAGATCCCAAAAAGTTGACGGCAGTTGTGATGTGGTGATTTTGATACATCACTTTTAAGAAATGACCTTCCTGGAATTATTTATTTGGAGAATAAATTCGCGACATTAAGATCCCAGAGCAGTTCTTAAAAAAAAGAGCACTTTCGATATTTTAAGAACGATTCTAATTTGTTGGGTTTAAATGTATTTTTCATGTATCCGGGAAAGATGATACATCTGAGGGATCTCGCCGATTATTGATCACGAAGTAGAACCAAAAAATCGGGAAGGAGATCAAGGATTATCAATTTGTCGTAATGGGAGAACCGATAGTATTCGTATTCTCCCACTAAGCCAAGTAGAGAGCAGCAGCGTCCAGACTCGAAGGACTACAGCGGGAGGGCGGACCTACTGTTCTGAGAGACTTGCATTTAATCATAAGTTTCTAATTGACTATTACGTTATAAATCGATATGTGAGATCAATTATCGACAGATTATGAGACCACTTATTAGGTTAAAGTAAATTTGCACTGAGTTCGATAGAGATAGGTTGATACTTTACTCGATATGAAGTCAGACATAGGGCCCAATTTTAGTAGTCACGAGACTGTAAGAAGTATTGATTTTCTCGAGAGGTCACGTGGCCGACTAGCTGGTCTCCTATTGGTAAGATTAACTTCCGGACATCGCACTTCGCGCGGTGACGTCTTTTCTCATCACTCTTGTTCTGGGACTCTCAACAAACTAAGGTGTCTCACCGCTCGAGATTGATTAGGTACTAAAAAGATCTTATTTTTCGTAAATCTAGAAGATTCTATCACAAGATGTCGCAGGTAAAAGTTTGAGTATATTAGGCAAGCGTGATGGGAGTTATTTTAAATTAAAAAGGTTATTTCTAGAATATTTAGAGGTTATGATAACCTCCACCATGCTTCTTCCAATTTTCTTGAGAGTGCCCCTTTGGTTTCTACAGTATACATTTTGAGCTCCAGTTATTAAATTTAGTTCACGTCAGTGATTAATTTCGGGATTTGTTGATTTACATGTCTTTGTTATTGTAAGAATTGAAGACAGAAAGATTAATATTGTGTAGAATCAGCCTTTACGCCACGTGGACATGATGTAAATCTTAAGGGCCCTGGCCCGGAAAATGCATGGCAAAAACGACTATTTAGTCCGCATTTTTAGACTAAAATAGACGTTTCCGAGCGTTATTTCCGGGTTTAGATGATACCTTGCACTTTTCCTAAGGGCGCTTGACTCTTTTGGCACAGCAAAACCCCGGGAAAAGCCGGAAAATCCTTTATGGAAAAAGATCCTTGGCCTGCACATCTACACACTAACACTACCACACAGTCACGTGTGGATTTACCACAGCACGCTCAAACAGATCTCTTGTACCACAAAACCGCACTCCCGCCGCATCACAAACAAACCTCACGCCCGAAATTACTTACGAAAACCGACCAATCGCGATTATTTATTCAAAACTAGTAAAAACGGAACTGAAAACTGACATGAGAATCAGTTGACAGCAGAAAGAAAA
>JBAGKK010005930.1:0-12367 GCA_037177015.1 Euceroptres primus | reverse complement strand
CACAATAATATTTACTTTTGGGTGAAGGAAGCATTAATATTTGGAAACATTACTGATTTATTTAGAAATGATTCCCGCATTCTTGCACTCTTTTCTAGAACAGAAGTTATCTTTACAGAATTCGTGTAATCTTTACCAAACCGACGATTTCCATTTTTCTCCGTAAACAACAATCGGAGTTTTCTAAATTTTTTTAAATTAAAATATAATTGATCTTTTATAATTTCACAGTTTACTTGAATGGATTTTTCTATAGGACAAGCATTAAAGGGAGTCTGCAAGAGGATCATTTGTTTAAAAAAATTCATTCGAATTATTAGCTTACGAATTAATTTGCTGAAAATAGTTGGTCACGTGCACACCTGGGTACTTAATATTTCTCTGTAAATAATATATTATTTTATGTCTAATAACTTTCTAAGACCTACCTTTTGTTTAGGTGATGTATAGTACTGTGATCTAAAGATGGGCTTAAATTGGTTTAGAGATGCATCTTTCATTTCTCTTCCCCTTGTAGTCAAGTCAAACGTCTCTAATTTATGCTTTGGATCTAGGATTAGCACGATACAATAGATCCAATTGCTCTTGTTGTAGTGCTTATCCATTTTAGTCAATCCTACTTGTAAGCTGTCAGCATATTTTCTTCTACTGGGCTTCTAACTTTTTTCTGCAATATTTGGATTGACCTTTCTACTTTATCTAAGATCATGTTGAATCCAATGACTACCAAGTTCAAAGTAGGATACTTTTCTTCACACAAAGCAGTTGACAGGATTTTAAAGTGACGCAAATACTTATGTATTTCTCGTAGAAGTAACCATTCGTAGTCAGAGATGATCAGATTATTCAGAGCTTTGTTATTTTTGCAGAGCAAAACTATTGGTTGTTCCATTTTTGTCCCCAAATTGATCATATCGCAAGTTGAATACCACTTAGTTGAGATATCGATGTTAGGCGAAAACATTTTGATTCCGCAAACGTCGCAGCTACTTTGCAGTTTATTTCTCCATTGATCCGAGTTTTTTAAGAGTTTGAAGAGGTTTCTTAGTTTCGAAAGTGGTGAACGAATGACCTTTTTTTCAATGTCTGATAAAATATCAACATCTACATCATCTTCCTGTTCCTGCTCGTATTCTTTATATAGTTGATCTTCAATACCTTCATCATCATTCGCATGTTCTGTTTCGTCGAAAATGGTATCAAGCCCTACTACCTTTAACATTAATTGTACTGCTATATTCAGGATATGAGCATAACAACGAAAGTGTTGATTCTCATAATCAAAGATCATTAATAAGGATAATTCTATCATGAATCTTGTTTTGGCAGACGCGTTATCTATCGTTATTCCGAGCACTTTATTTTTGATGTCGTAATTCTCAATAGTATCGTGAAAGACTATGGCGTTATCTTTACCTGCATGCTCACCGTGTGAAGGGACGAAATCGACAACAAGAGAGTGCATTTCCCAGTCATCATCGATTAAATGACCGGTAATACCATTGTACCCGCGATGTGCGATTGGAAACCAGCCATCTATGTCGAATGAAATCTTAGATGCGTTGTTTTGAAAAATTGCCATAATAGTTTTTTGCATTCTTGAAAATCGATCTACAGCCATAGATATTATTTTGTTGCGCATTGGGACTTCAGCCGTAGGACTCAGATAGCGAAAGAAATCTTGAGTTTCATTATCGTCAAAGAAATTGAAAGGGATTTTTTTGCCAACCAATCCACCACTTTGTCGTTAAATTTTGCTTGTTCAAATACCTAAGGATATTTTAATATTACAAGCATATAAAAATAAATAAAACTATTTGCAAAATAAATAAGTTAAGGTCCATTTTATTATGAAAATATCTTATAGGAGAATTTGTAAAATCCTATAGAGGTATGAAGTTCGTCAGATCGAATTTTCAATGCAAATTGGTACCTTTTTGGCCATGCTTAGAACATTGCATTTTTCGAAACTGAGTTTAATTCAAGAAGAAATTTAGGCTTCTAGGCTCTCTTCGAATTTAGAATTTCTCGAAATTGATATTGTTCAGTTGGTTTTGGAATCACATTCATTTAAAATGCAAGTCGAATTTGAAAAATTAGAATTTTTATTATTATTATTCGAATCGACTGTTCGATTTTTTCAAATTCGACATTCATTTCAGATGCATTTAATTTCAAAACCAACTAAATAATTTTAGTTTTGAGAGATCTTACATTCGAAGAGAGCTTAGGAGCCTAAATTTCTTCATGAATTAAACTCAATTTCGAAAAATTCAATGTTCTAAGCGTGGCCAAAAATTACATTAAAAATTCGATCTGACGAACTGTGCACCTACGAATATTAAATATTAAAATATTGAAAGAATTAACACAAAAAGTTAAAAAACTATAAATGTATAATTTATTTGAAATTAAAATTAAAGCAAACTGAAAGAACGTCGTTTTCATTTTGTTTCATTCGTACGATTTAATTTCAATTTTAAATAAATCATGCCATTGTAGTTTTTATTTTGTAAATTCTTTCAATATTAACAAATTCTTTTTTTATCAATTCTTTCAATATTTCAAAATTAATTCTTTTTATCATTATTTCTAAATATTATTTTCCCTATAATAAGTTTTCTATATTCGCAAAAAATTAGAGGAAAATCTTTTTGCTTATAATAATTTTTATATAATATATTTTCGTATGGGGTTAAACTCCAAATTAAGGATTATTATACATTTTAATGATAAACGCACAGCTTTTTAACTAAGTATAAGAAATATTATTATCATTTTAATGCCACTTCCGAGTAATATTATGTTAATAGAAATAATTTTAACTAAGAATTGAAAATAAAGTCTAATAAGGAAATTTTTAATTACGTAATATTTTCTAACAGAATATTAATATAAATAAATTGAAATTACTATTGTATCTTCTGAAGGATAGGTTTCTTTAAATTCCTTTGGATGAACCTTTTGTAGATGACTTCTTAAACCAGTGGTGTTGTTGCCTGTCATTTTTATATTTTTTTTCGTTTAATGAATCATCTAAGAGGCAGAGTTTACATTTCCCCCATTTTATTTTATTTGAGTCCAAAAATAAATCGAATGATTCTTGTAAAGGTTTTCCATTGTGTTTTCTTCGTTTCGATTTCGAGTGGATGAGCGCAGTGATTTCTTTTTGATAATTGTGAGGATTATCACTGTTTACAATTAAAATTAAAAACGAATATATTAATTAAGGAAGGGGTAGACATTATATTATTGTAATGCATAATTCTAGAAAAATTATAATTTATTTTGAAGAAAAATACCTACAGTAGATATATTCATAAGATTAAAATTAAAATACTTTGAAGATTCTTCATGTGAGCTCTCCTGGACGTGATCAGCTGCTGCAGGTCTTTTTCCAGTTTTGCGAATTTCCCTTCCGCAATCGTTCGATGTCATTTTGACACTGTTGACACTAACCAGTCATCTCACATCTAACGAAAAATTGTTTGATTTTTGAGACAAAATGCAATGAAAAAAGACAAATGAATATAAGAGAAACTCGTTTCGAAAATTGCACGTTATTCAAATAAAATCCAGCGGGACAGACGATCATCTCTCATCGTTATGCACCACTATTCAGGGCCGCTTTGGAAAAAAGTTTTTTTTTAATCATGGCGATTAGCAGTGATTCGTGAATTGATTTGCATTAAGTTTTAACAATTTATAGACAAAAACCGTTTTTTAATTAAATTCACGAAATGTAATAAATAAATTGTTATTTTATAAACAATTACCCATGGCAGGTAGTTCTGTTTATATAAATCAAGTTTCTTCTATTGAGTCGGCCAAAAATTATACGAAAATGTCACAATATTATCAGATTTATTCATCTAATAACTACTGATGATTGTTTAAACAAGTTTTATTAACAAATGCACTGTCTAACTATTTTTAGAGGCAAAAACTTGGTTTTTTCAACGTAATGAAGTGTAAATAACTAATTTCCAAACTTTTAGGAGCTTATATGACAATCAGTAATTTTCATCGTTAACAACAATTGTTTAAACAAATTTTTATCATCTTAGGCCTCTTTTAAGAAAAAATTGCGTTTCTTTAGGGTATTAGCAGACTGTTATTTAGTAATGGTTGTGTGCTATCGATCGATAATCTTGATAATTGTTTCAACAAAATTAGTTAACAAATGCATTTTTCAGCTACTTTAAAGGTCAAAAATAAGTTTTTTCAACGTAACCAATTGTTAATTACTAATTTTTAAATCTTTGATATGAAACTTGATAACGATCCACATTAGTAAACAAAAACTTTCGTTTTTCTTGTGAATTATATAGACAATTACTTATACATAACTCCTTGTTAACATAACTCCTCATTTGATAACAAACGATTAGATTTTGTACTGCTGGACAGACACGTTATACACACAAAGTAATTTCAAAAAGCCTTGCTGCAGCTTATGGAAGCAATGGTTTTTCTGGCTTTATAAAATCTGTTCTAGATCAGTGGAGAATAAGAGGTAATGCAGTAAATCAGTATTTGTTTCAATAGGACTGCTTTTTCTGGTATTGTTTTCCCTGTATCTTTTAAAGTCTTTATTCTTAGCTTCCTGTGCCTCTTCTGATGACTGATGACTTCTGATGTGCCTCACCGATCAAGACAACGAGGGAGTCGATTATATTGGAACCATGAATTAGAACTTTATGCATTGATGCAGGCATGAAGAACCAACTGTATTGGTAAAGACTTTAAAAGATGCAGGGAAAACAATAACATAAAAAGTAGTCCTATTGATACAAATACTGCTTTACTGCATTACCTCTTATTCTCAGAAGAAAATAGGAAGTTTTTGTTTACGAATGTATGAGAGGATAAAAAATTGTCCATAAAATTATTCATGACAATAACAATAGTGGATCCTTATCGAGTTTTAAAAGAAAAGTTTAAATATTAGTAATGAACAGTTAGTTACGTTAAAAAAACTAAGTTTTCACCTTTAAAAATAGCCGAAAAATGCATTTGTTAATTAATTTTGCTAAAACAATCATCAATTGTTATTGACCGAGAGCACAGAGCCATTATTAAATAACAGTCTGCTAATACCCTAAAGAAACGCAATTTTTTTCTTACAAAATGCCTAAGATAACAAACATTTGTTTAAACAATTGTTGTTAACAACGAAAATTGTTGATTGTCATATAAGCTCCCTAATGGTTTAGAAATTAGTTATTTCCACTTCATTAGTGGAAGTTTTTACCTCTATTTTTACCAAGTTTTTACCTCTAAAAGTAGCCAGTCAGTGCATTTGTTAATTAAATTTTTTTAAACAATAATAACTTGTTATTGAATGAATAAATCTGATAATTTTGTGACATTTTCGTATAATTTTTGATTGCTTTAATAGAAAAATCTGTCTCAAAGTTATCTCTGGTAGAAGGCATGAATCATCGAAGGATGCGCAAGTACCGTAATTTGAAAACCATATAGTTAAGTGGCGTCGCTAGGTTGAACCATTAGCAAATCTAATTGGCATTTGAAAGAAGTGTGTATTGAAGTGAATTAAAAACGTTCTACTGAACTCCGTAAAGCAAAACCGTGATAACCGTTTTTGCCTGCAATCGAAACGAGAGAGGAAGCAAGAGAGGAAGAGAGAGGAAGAGAGGAAGAAAGAGAAATAGATGAAGAAAGAAAGAGGAAGAGAGAGGAATGAGAGAAAGAGAGGAAGAAAGAGAGATGAATAGAGAGGAAGGGAGAGAAAGAGAAGAAGAAAGAGAGAGAGATTCCAGTCACAGCTTTAGAAAATACCATCCACCACTCACCACTACAAGCTCACGCGCAGAGCCGCCCGCCGAACCTCAAACGATGAGTGAGAGTGTAGTTGTAAGAGGAGGGGCAGATTTTCGGGAAGCGCCTTTCACTTCTAAATAGGCCCGTCGACTTCTAATGCTCGCCCTAATAGACGATGACGTCAGCGTCACTCATTTTCGTAACGCGATTTCGTGACAGAAAATGCGTGCACTCCCACGCCTAAAACATATTAATGTTAAAACTTGATTTGCTTCAATATAACTACCTACTATAGATAATTGTTTATAAAATTGGTTAGAAAATAAAAATTTATTTATTATATTTCATGAGTTTAATTAAAAACCGGTTTTTGTCTACTAATTGTTCAAATTTAGGGCAAATCAATTCACGAATCACTACCAATCCCCATGAATCCATTTTCACTCATTTACTTGTTTATGATAAATTCAATAAATTTTAAAACAATTTCTAAGCTATTAGACAACTTTTCTGGATATTTGCTTATCGATACCAGGTATTTTGGATGGAATCCAAGTATTTTTCGAAATCCGGTACTCTTATACAAAAACTTTTTTTCCATTTTTGTTATAAAAAAAATAAATAAATAACTTTTTTCAAAATCGGCCCAGAACGATTTATGTGGAATTTTATTAACTTTAATTCACAAAAAAAACGTTCAAATTGGTTCACAAACCGCTTCTGAATATCAATTGGTCCAGTCATTTTTTTTTTGTCCCACTGTGCAATCGAGACGAGAATTCTTGTCTGATACTTTTAAGTTTGGATTCTTGATTTTCATGAACTTTTGAAGTCATCTAAGGGGCATTATTTCTCAAGTGTACTCAAATCAAAAAATGAAGTTCTCCGATCGGGCTCAAATTTACAAACGTTTAGTCCTGTTGGATGGCACTGCAAAAAAAAAGATTGATCAGTTTGGTTAAAAACTCGCCGAGGTAGAGGGTGTGAAATTTTTGTACTTTGCACAAAGACGCTATACTTCAGATATAAATCTTTTTATGTATAGCATATAAAAAATTTTGACCCCAACGTTTTGGATAGATTTTTTTCCCATTCTTTTGAATGAATCAAAAGAAAAATTAAAAAAATTCAAAATTTAGCCATTATTTTTTAAAATTAAAAATATTTTTTTTTTAAGTTCAACACTTTTTTTCTTTTTTTTAAACTAAAAATAAAGCTTGAGATACGCACTTTCAGATCTTTGAATAGCAAAATGTATTTTTTTTTTGTTTTCAAAAAAAAGAATTTTGAGTAACTTGGGAAATTAAGAGTCCCGGTGGCTCAGTCGATGGCACGTCAAGCTTCCTAGCAGGAGGTCTGGGGTTCGATCCCTGTGCCGGTACCAATGGAAATTTTTCTAAGTACTTCAAACGGGGCTATGGTGGTACAAAACCTACCTTAAACCGTAGGTCCTCTCAAAAGAGGCCAGTGCACACCCGGAGAAGGAACTCAATGACCAGGGAAATGTTGTTTGGGAATCACTGGTTGACTTTGAGAGGCTTGGAAAGCTTGGTTTTGGAACGACTAATGATGGCAATAGCGCAAGGCGTTTTTTCGAAAATCCTGAACTTTCAAGTTCTATTACTGGGTTAGATAAAAATCTAATTAATCGTTTCCGCCTTATTTTAAGTGTTATTAATCCAGGGTTTCCAGTCGATATTGATCACTTTCATTCGTATTGCGGTGATACAGCAAAACTGTACGTGGAGTTATACCATTGGTTACAATGCACAAGATACTGTGGCATGGATGTCACATTATAAAATACTTTTTTATTCCTATAGGAAAGTTGTCAGAAGATGCTCAAGGTTCAAGACATAAAGATGTTCGTTACTACAGAGAGCATAATACGAGAAAATGTTCTCGCAAATCTACAAATGAAGATCTACTGAACATTCTCTTGGCATCTTCTAGTCCTTTAATAAGTGGTATAAGACCACTACCTGTAAAGAAAGTAAGGAATTTAACCTAGAAGTTATTTCTCTCCTCAAATCTCCTTCTTTTGTTGAAAGTGAAGAAGGCACTTTTAATGATGATGCGGCTGAAGAATTGATGATAAAAACTGTTTGTAATGGCGGAAAAATTGAGCATTACTTACTATTATATTCCGATTCCGAGTGCTTTCAAGCAATAGTTAGTCACTAACTGCATCTATAGGTTCATCAATTTTTGTTTAAATTGGTTTTGCTTGATTTATTTTTCACACAAAACTGAAAGTTCTTGTTCATTTGATAGTAATTCTATGCTTTTATTCTTCGTCGTTATTCATTTCTCACTAAAGTTAGCGATTAAGTTTCTTAGCGAAAGTTAAAAGTTCCTTCAAGACAAGTTTTTGTTATTTTACGATGTAATGTATTTACGTAGTAAGTACATAAATTCTCCTTAAGGAGGTTCAGATTGATGTATTTAATTTTAGTGTAATGATGTAATAATTTTAGGTAAATGATGTCAAAAGACCCAAATCATAATGTTAATTTTCCTCAGTTTTATTCAAATTATAATGTACGAGTTCATTAATATTTCATCAGTGTATATATTCCATCAAAGGGCTCGGTGACCATGAATTGATTGTGAATAGTAATAAAAGAAAAATTATGACCTTTTCCAGAAGCAAAGAGCCGATATTTTCTACTTATATAATGGAGGGGCCTCCCTTAACGAGAGTCGTTTGTATCAAGGATCTAGGAGACTGGTTTGAGTCTCACCTATCTTTTTTAAACCATATCGAACATGTTGTACGATCAGCTAACCAAATGTTGTCTTATATTGTGAGATCCTGTAAACAGTTCAAGAAGGTCGAGACTTTAAAGGCAATGTACTTTGATTTTGTAAGGACCAAGCTTGAATACGTTTCGGCTATCTGGTGCTCGCAAAGGAAAAATTCAATTGAACAATTGGACAAAGTCCAAAAAAGGTTCCTAAAGGCACTAGCATGGAGGGTGGATAAGGTGTATTTATCTAGAGGATGCGACTATGAACGGCTCTGCGATAGGTTTGAGGTTTTAACGATACAGGAAAGGCATATAATACTGTCTGTAGTATTCGGAATTAAAATAATAGGAGGTTTAATAGATTGCCCTGACTTACTGAAATTGTTCCAGTTTAAGGTTTTGAGATTATCCTCTAGAACGGTGGATCTACTCTACCTTCCAGCTGCTAGAAAGACTATTAAAATTATGTCACCAGTATACAGAATGTGTAGGAATATTAATAAATTCTACGAAGATTGTAGCGATAATATAAACATTTTCGATACGGTTCTCCAAACAATTAAAGTAAGATTACAGAAACATTGTGTAGATGTAAGGCTTTTAGTAGGTTAGTAGTAGTACCTCACCGTACATAGGATGCTTTACCTCTTATGATCTGCGCACATCCAAAAATTACTTAAAAATTATTACTAAATTAGTTTTAAAATAGTACACATTGTAATAAACAATACTTTTGTATGATATAACCCTGTTATTGGTTATTTTTAACTCTTGGGTTATCAGTAATAAACAAACAAATCATATCAAATCAGTGTACATATATTTTTCACGAACCTGCCTACATGAATTTCTTAAGAGAGTTATTTTAAAACACTCACACCCATTAAATATTAAGATTATACAGCACTTGATCAACCTTTTTGAAGGTCGGGTTATACCTAGCAAGTCATCAGCCTGTAAATATAGTGCAATGATCAACGAAACACTGAAAATCTGGAAAATAAATTATTGTAACGTTCATTTGGATTCAAATTCGGATTCTACGCCTCAAAAAACATAAGGGTACCAAACATGTGTTGATACGGAGCCGATTTTTATTGTTGTCTAGCTAGATCGGGCTTTTGAGGCATAGTGTCAGGATGGTTCAAAAAAGCGACGCCTCTGCTACTGTGCTGGAGGTACGTCTGGTAAAGGAGGCTGCCAAATGTCGCAGTGGCAGATGCTCACTTTTCTTTGCAAATGGCGCGCATCAGTAACTGTGCCATGGGGCATGCCTGGCACCTGAGAAATATATCTCGAGAACGTTGGAAGCAACGAAAAAACACCGAGTTCTAGCTCGTTGAGGGTGCTCGGATTTAGTGTGTTGCCCTGAGAAGAAACAAGGGTATGTCACAATGGGCAATGCCTGAGCGCCAGAGGATTCCAGGAAGCTCCTGAGGTCTCCTCGCCTACTATACAAAATTCAATTTCAATCTGGTAAATTTAAGAAATTTTCCTATACACGAAAATAATTCGGAAAATTTTTTGTACGTACAGTTTTTGATAACAAGCAATATTGTAAAAACGGAAATTTAAAAAAATTTCGTTGATTTTACAATTTTTTTGAAAATTTTCAAAATAGTATATTGTGATACATGTGGGGTGTTTGATAGTCTCAATTGCTTCTTAAATTAAGTATTCTTAAACTATGGGAATTGTGATGAGGTATAAGTTCACTGATGTTACTCAATTTTAAACCACAAATAATAGTTTTTATTAGTGCATGATGTTGTGAATTTTATACTGAACAGTTTTAGAAAACGTCCGATCAATAAGACTAACTTTAATTTTGAATACTAGTTTAATTTTAGGTGTAAAATACTAGTTGTAAGTTACACGCTACAGAGATGTAACTCGGTGCCCGATCTCTGGCTTACTAACTAGTCGAGCTCGTTACGCAGCATACACAAATCTCTCATCATTCATTATGTTCATATATGTATACAGTCCTCAAAGTTTTCTCTCTCCCTTTATCACTCTAAACAAACCGCCCACTTTGTGATGCTGAGGCAACACAATAAATAATAATTAGTAAACTAATCAAAGTTCTCAAACGATAAAGGAAACATTAGTCCCCTTTTTTCTTTTTTTTTTTCTTTAACAAATTCCGCCTGCTATGATAAAAGGGCTTAATTGAGGAGAATAGAGATTGAAATGGTAGATTAGCCGCCCGTTATTCAGTATCATAATTCAAAATTTTTAAATTAACACATTATCTTAATTCAATAAATAACAATTTATTAATATTTAAAGAAGTTAAATAACGTAACTTATTTAATATTGTTGGACAACTCGGCAGCTCCCACTGACGAAAGAGGCAATAGACAAACTTTAGATATAGGTCGGTCGTATTCAGAAATAGCAGTCTTGATTCTTACTGTTCGAACACAATTCCCATCTTTTGCCGTGTAAGATTTAATAATTCGACCTAATGGCCATTTACATGGAGGGAGAGCATCGTGTTTAATAAGCATCATAGAACCGAGTTTAATATTATTATGAAATCTTCTCCACTTATAACGTTGTTGTAAGGAGTGAAGGTACTCCACATTCCACCTGCGCCAGAATATTTGAGATATACGTTGTACAATTTGCCAGCGAGTTAACCTATTTTCAGGAATCAGCTCAGCAGAGGGTTCAGGAGGACTCGTAAGAGGAGCTCCATTAAAAAAATGTCCTGGAGTAGGATAAGAAAAGTCATCAGGTTCGTCAGAATGCGGGCCTCAATTCGAGTGAGAGTAGTCGTGAATTCTTCGAAAGTTGGGGTGTGAGCGCCCACACATCTACGTAAGTGGTGATTTAAACTCTTGACACCTGCCTTCCATAAACCACCGAAATTAGAAACTGCAGGGGGAATAAAATGCCAAGAAGTGCCGTCGGTGGATAGACTATTAAGCATATCAGGATCTCGACGTAATTTTGTTAGGTTATGTCTCAACTCTCGATCAGCACCCTGGAAAGTCGTACCATTATCACTGTAAAGATAAGCAGGTATACCAAGACGTGATGCAAAGCGCTGATAAGCAGCTAAAAAACCTTGAGACGTATAGTCCGAAACTAGTTCCAGATGAAACGCTCTGGTAACACAGCAAACGAAAAGCGCAACATACCCCTTATAGCTTCTATTCCCTCTACCTGGTGCAAAACGAATTGATTACCACCAAGCATGGACCTTAAATGAGCGTGTCGCGCAATCAACTCAGATATTCAATGAGTAGGTAGGATTTTTGGGTGCTTCTCGTCATAACTAATCGGAGCTTGTTGCAAGAGACCTCCCAAGCAAAGAACTCCTGAAGTATCCAAGAATGGATTTAACGTCTTTAAGGACGAATTCTCGCTTGTTTGAAGCGCGAATTTCGTTCGCGAAAGCGATATTTTGTAAATAGAGTATCCAAAACAACGATGCTCGTTTTATTTCGGAAGTCTCGAGTAAGAGAGACCGAGGTGTTTTCTCAGAATCCGATCGCCTTCCCCATTTTTTACGAAAACCCTTGATAAAACGTAAACAAAATGGAGTGACTCTTATTAATTTAGGCCAAGAAGCTGAATCAGTGGCCATATCTTGTAAAAGGACATTTTCCTTCACTACATGATGCACAAATTGCGCTTTAAGAGGTCCCGTTTTTTCTAAATCGACACCTTCAGAAAGTGGAGATATGATACCAGGCCAACTCACTGAATTACGAGATAACCAAGGTGAACCTCGCCACCACAAGGGGTGATTTAGCAGTTGTTCTGGTAAAAGACCTCTAGAAGAACAGTCAGCTGGATTATCGCCAGTTGGAACATGCCTC